>JBBBDQ010001423.1:2610000-2630000 GCA_037127315.1 Ascarosepion bandense
TATATGAGGCAAGATGTTTGTGTGTGTTTCTGTTTATCTGTCTGTATGTCCTTTATACAAATCCACAATTTTTATCCGATTCTCACCAAACTTCACACAAATATTCTTTAGGCTGTGTCTGAGCTCCAGGACCATGGGTTAGTTTTAAAGCTTTCATTACACCCGAGTAACGCCGGGCTATACTGCTAATATATATATATATGTAAGTTCACACTATCACACACTATTTCTGGGTATGACAATAAACTGCATCTGGCAGCAAGTCATCTGATTAGAGTTACTGGAGAGCATGGTACCACTACATAATCGCTGTTGTTCCAGGTTCATCCAATACCGGGTAGTAGTGCCTGTTAGGCTCCCAGCTATGGGTAAATAGTGAACTCCCTAACTGTTTTAGATTCCGGTGGAGGAACCACCAAAATAATGAACAACAAAAACCGGTATGGAGATAGAAAGTAGGTTATATTGAACGTAGTATACAAACTGGAACGCGGGTTAGTCAATTCAGGAATACTATTAGTAGAAATAAGTATATACAAATATTGAAGTGAAATAGTATGTCTGGGTAACTTATTCTAGCTGAGTGGAGTTCAGAGCTAGTCTGGTCTCTGGGTAACTTTGGTATCTGTCGGAACTCTTCGATAACTAACTTTTCTGTACGACTATTCTCTACAGCGAACTGCAACTAAAACAGGGGTTTCCAGATCTTCAACGGTATTTACCTACCTTCCCACTTAATGAGAGATGTGAGACAAGGTCATTTTAATGTGGGTCTTCCAGGCCATATAGCCAGGCAAAAAATATCTATTTTTCCCCAGTCGTGATTCTACCCTTCGGCGGAACCACAACTAGGTTAGTGCTCTCTGTTCGAAAGCAGAAAGCGCTCTCCACCCGAAGGCAGAGAGCTGACAGTGTCATAGTAGCAGAGGCAAATGCCGACTGCAACCGATTCCAGATCTTTAACTGCCGTTCTCTAGATGGCCAATTATATGCATACTCAGTCGAGTCCATTATCATATACACAAAGGGGAGGTATCCCACAAAACTAACAAAGACAAAACACTATGAATGTATGACAAATAAATTTTTATAGTAAAATTACCAGAAATACATTTTGTAGCAAAATTACAATTAATGCTTAACGCCTCGGGATGAAAACTCAGAAATCCAAATTCGAATTCCAGTTGAATTCGTTGCATTCACTTTCGCACAAATACCCTTGGGAAATGTATTATTCCATCATTTCTCCCTCCAGCTATCTTCATCTTCTATGTGCCTTGTCCTTTCAAGACGTAGGCAGTCATGGCTTCCCACGTCTTCCTATCACTGGTGCATAGCACGCTTTCTTCTGTTACACCACTCAAAGCCGCTCTGCCATCCACTAGCTCAAGTCCATAAATCTAGAAGATAAACGTATATAAACTAGTATGGCCCCAAAATGAGGGATCATTTTATATATTGATTATAATAGAAAATTGATCTCCCATTTCATACCTACATTATAATTTCTTTAAAATATTAGGTTGTCCCAAACGTTCGTAAACACTTGCAAAAAATTAAAATTTTACTCGCAAAAACAACAAACATTAATGCTCAAAATAAAGACCATCATTTTCCAAGACTTTCTGCCATCGATCTGCAAGCTTTCGGATCTGGTCAAAGTACCATTCAGCCAGCCAGCTTCGAATCAAAGTAATCTGATGGAGCACAGTCAGGACTGTAGGCTGGATCTGGCAGAACCTTAACGCTGTCCAGCTCTTCAAACTTGTCTTTGGTCTTCCTGGCGGTATGGGGCTTGGCATTGTCCTGCTGCATCAAAGCCGGGTGCTTGATCAGAGCCGGGTGCTTTTGCTTCAACTTTTCGTAAACCCGCTCAAGTTGCTGACAGTAAAGTTTGGTACTGATGGCAAGACCATTCGAAACCAACTCAAAATGCACGATTCCTTCAAAGTTCCACCAAACACAAAACATGATTTTCTTGCCGAATCGATCTTGTTTTGAAACCAACGGTGTCTCTTGTCCTTTCTGAACCCATCGATTGTGCTGTACCAGATAGATCCATTTCGCAAGTGTTTACGAACATTTGGGACAACCTAATACTTGGCATATATATTCTTTTTCTATATGCCTTGTCCTTTCAGGACGTAGGCGATCATGGCTTTTCACGTCTTCCTATCCCTGGTGGATCTTAGCAAGCTTTCTCCTGTTACACCATGCAATCCTCGTTCAATCATCCGCCTGATTCCAATATGTTATCCGCTGCTTTCCCCTGTCTCTTTTTCCCTCTATCTGGTATGTTAATATCAGGTTCTCCACGCCCTCCTTCTTCATTGCATGTCCCAAGAACTTCAGCTGTCCCCTCCTGATGCTCAATATTGATTTCCTTTTTGTTTCCATCCCTTCCAAAACCTCATCATTGCTCACATGCTCGATCCATAATATTTGCAGCATCCTTCTGTAGAACCACATTTTAGTTGCTTCAAATTTATCTTTCATCTTAGAAACTGACATCACATAGCAATCCAGTTCTAATTTCTTTGTTTCTAGTGAAATTGTCCTGTTTCTTAATACCTTCGGAATACTCAACTTCTGGAATGCTTCTTTCGCATGCCAATTCGCCTTCGGATCTCTGTGTCACACTTTCCGTCTTCTGTTATAACACTTCCCAGGTATTTAAATTTTTGTACCTGCTTGATTCTAGCATCCCTGACCTGCATTTGGCATATGGCGCTGCCTTTTTTACTGATGACCATGCAACTTTAATTCATTCCATTTTTCTTTCTTTCTTTCTTTCTTTCTTTAAAAATCGCTACGTTCTTTATTTTTGTTGTTTCTTTTTTTTTTTTAGAATATCTAATTTCTTTCTTGCTTTTAAAAATTCCTTACTTTAATTCATTCAATCTTTCTTTCAATCTTTATTTCTTTCATTAAAAAAACACGCTACATTCAATTTTCTTTCTTTTACAGAATCTCTACTTTCTTTCTTTCTTTTATAAGATTGTTCCTTTCTTTCTTTCTTTCTTTCTTTCTTTCTTTCTTGCTTTCTTTCATAAAACTGCTTCTTGCTTTCGTTCTTTCTTTCTTTATTTCAATCACTCTTTCTTTCTTTCTTTTTTCTTTTTCTTTCTTTCTTTCTTTTAAAATAAAACTGTTCCTTTCTTTCTTTCTTTCTTTCTTTCTTTCTTTTATAAAACTGCTTCTTTCTTCCGTTCTTTCTTTCTTTATTTCAATCTCTCTTTCTTTCTTTTTTTTTGCTTTCTTTCTTTCTTTTATAAAACTGTTCCTTTCTTTCTTTCTTTCTTTCTTGTTTTTACAAAACTGCTTCTTTTTTCGTTCTTTCTTTCTTTATTTCAATCTCTCTTTCTTTCTTTCTTTCTTTCTTTTTCTTTCTTTCTTTCTTTTATAAAACTGTTCTTTTCTTTCTTTCTTTCTTTCTTTCTTTTATAAAATTCTACCTTTCTTTCTTTCTTTATTTATTAAAACTGCTTCTTTCTTTCATTCTTTCTTTCTTTCTTTTTTCTTTCTTTCTTTCTTTCTTTCTTTTATGAAACTTTTCCTTTCTTTATTTCTTTCTTTTATAAAACTGCTTCTTTTCTTCGTTCTTTCCTTCTTTATTTCAATCTCTCTTTCTTTCTTTTTTTCTTTCTTTCTTTCTTTCTAACTAATCTGTTATTTTAATTTCATTCTTTTTTTGTTATTCTTTCCTTTATTTTTCTTTCTGTCTGTCTTAAATTTCTCATTTTCATTTTCATTCTTGTTTTTATTTCATAACGTCACTTTTTTCTTCTATGTCTTCATCTGTTTCTTATATGCCAATAGACTGTTCTTTCTTTCTTTCTTTTTTATTTCTTTCTTTCTTTTTTTTTCTTTGATTCTTTCTTTTTTTTTTCTTTCTTTCTTTCTTTCCTTCTTTCTTTCTTTCTTTCTTTCTTTCCGGTGTTTTGTTTTGTTATTTCTTTTTTATCAAAAAAAAAAAAAATGATATTCTTTCTTTCTTTAGCTTTTCGAATTGCCCCTCCGCAGCCTAGTTTATATTTTTCTTTCTCTTTTTTTTCTGCCCAGTTTCTTTTTCTCTCTACTTTTCTCTAAACGTGTTTCTTTTGCGAAAACCCTTTAGTCCCTCAGTATATTTACATTCTTTGGCCTCCATTCGAATTTTCTCCCTTTTCTAATTGGCCTTTGATTCTTCCTTTTCTTTTCTTCCCATTCCTTTAACCTAAACATTTTCTAACACTGTCCTTAGGTTGATGAACTAACTCTCGCCTTTCCCAAATTGGAAACATCATTCTTACCCGCTCTGTTCTCTCTATAAATTTCTACATTCTCATTTGCCTATCTTCAAGACACTATTTTCCATTCATTCTCTCAGAGGAAATTACAGTGGCTAAAATCGACTGTTTCTGACTAGTAGTTTAGAAGCAGTGAAATAACAGTGCCGAGGACGAAACTCTTTATCAGTGACGTCAGATCAGTCACCGAAACTTCCTTCTACGTGGACAATCAAAATCAGACCAAATATATGAGTAACTCTGAAACCTCCAAACGTTCTAATGATATTTATTCATCATAGACAACTATTGCAAAAGTTTGAACTCATTGCGTCAGTATTTTACGTGAGAAAGAAATAATCGACTTGGGAATTTGCAAATTGGGCGGACTATTTTATTTATTTATTTTTTTATAATTATTTATCGAAACCCGATATCTAACACCGGAGGTTAAATAAGAATTGATTTCACGAGGGAGGGGCCTTCACGAGGGAAGGGCCTTCGGTCTCATTTTAATCATTTATACGACTCCTAAATTTATAGGAAATACTTCTAAATATAAAGGATAAAAAATAGGAAGGTAACATAGGTTTTCAAGTTGTAGAAGGCAATAATTTTCTATCCAGTCCAGGAAATTACCTTTCGAAATACTGTCAAGAACGTGAATTTTATTCCCTTAGTTCTTTCATGACTATATATATATATATATATATAACCCTCATCAACATCTCTAACAAAACTAAACAAATATAAGGAAAGAGGCTTCCATTACTTTACACCCCGCCTGATGAGACATTGAAGTTTCAATGTCGAAACAAACGTACCTTTGTCGTGGATATATATAGAAACATTATGTCAGTCAATCAGTTAAGTGCCATACGTGAAACACGCTTGGGCGATCATGTTTTATTAACACCTGAATATTATTATTATATATGTGTGTATATTCGCATGTATATTTATTCACATAACTATATATATATATATATATATATATATATATATATATATATATATATATCCGAGTAAATACAGAACGAAGAATTCTTACAACGTCCAAAACATTAATTTAAAACAGTGCCCGATACATAATATATAGAGCTGTGAATATTTATTATAAATTATATTTTAGAACATGTGCGTTGTGGTACAGTGGATATCGGCAACGGAACGAGAAACCGGGGAGCCGAGTTCGAATTCCAGTTGAATCCATTGTATTCAGTTACGCGCAAATACCCTTGGGAAAGGTATTAATTCGTCTCTTCCTTCCAGTTATGGGTTAAATAGCAGGACAGATTGGGTTCTATAGCCTTGGTCGGCAACCAGTCTACCGCAGAAAGCAATGACAACCTACTGCGGGATAATCTTCTGCCCAGTCAGTCATGTCTCTTTCGAGACATGATCGCCCAAGCGTGTTTCACGTATGGCACTTAACTGACTGACATAATTATTCTATATATATCCGCTACGAAGGTACGTTTGTTTCGACATTGAAACTTCAATGTCTCATCAGGCGGTGTGTAAAGTAATGGAAATCCTCTTTCCTTATATTCATTTAGTTTAGTTTGAGGTGTTGGTGGGGGTCAGTGAGAGGGGAATAAGTCTCTGACCGTTGGAATTTTTGGAGAGGGTGTTTTTTATGTGGTTGATTACTGAGAGTCTTTGATTTCTAGACAGTTGTAATTTTTTTATTATCTAGAGACTAGACTATATCCTTATGGATTTTTTATAAGAGCCGGTATTGTTTTGCGCGGATGTTTTTATTTAAGCAGACTCTTTATAATTAATGTAAATTTGTATATTTAATCTTAACTTTGGATTTAGGGAATATATTTTTTCTATTAAATTTTTAATTTTTAATTATGAATTAGATCATAGTTTGGAAATCGTTTTTTCTGTTAAATTCAAAATTTAAAATTTCTCTTCTTATATCTACTCAATTATAAATATATATATATATACAGTCAATTATATATATATATATATATATATAGTCATCCGCAGACAAATCTGTTTTGCTGTATCACAGCTCATCAGTGCAGTTAGACTCTGATTGCTTTTAACCCAAGATTGAAACCCGACCGAATTGGCGTCAGTCGGAGATTCTACCTCTGAGTTATGGGTGCTCGGTAGAAGAAGGCACACTTTTTAGCGTGTATATTATCATTATATACGCTCAATAGCTGAGAGTGTTCTAATTCAATGCTGAATAAACGATATATGTATATATATATATAATCATGAACCACTCTAACCATCATATTTTGGCTTCAATTTCAGGTGAAAATAAAGATAAAATTGTACAACATTTCCATCTTTTTATTATTGTGCTGATTCTAAGCTTTCGGCTCATATGAGCCATCTTCAGAGAGGTTACAAGGACTTTAACATAAAGGCATCCACCATCAAAGTAGATTTTATCCTGTGTTGACATAAAACATTGCAACGATAACAGTCACCGAATTGCAGACGCAGTTCGTAAATTTTCAATGCAGTTTTGTGACGTCATTCCATGTGAAAGACGGAAATGTCAGCAGAACCATATGTCTAAATGCAATATACGCCATTTCGGTCGGGTTTCAATCCTGGGTAAAAAAGCAATCGGAGTCTAACCGTACTGATGAGCTGTGATACAGCGAAACAGATCTGTCTGCGGATGACAATATATATATATATATACAATGAATGTCCATTATGTTTAATCATGAGCTGTTTTAAAGATCGTAATTTGGCTTTAATTTCAGGTGAAAATAAAAACAAAAATTCTTCAACATTTGGATATTTTTTTATTATTATGCTGGTTCTAAGCCTTCAGCTCACATGAGCCATCTTCAGAGAGGTTACAGCGAAGTTAACATAAAGACATCCGCTATCAAAGACGATTTTATCTTGTGTTAACATACAACTTTGCTAAGCAACGATAACAGTTTCTAAATAGCAAACGCAGTTCGTAAACTTGTAATGCGGTTCGATGACGTCACTCCGCGTGAGAGACTGAAATGTTAGCAGAACCATATGTCTAACTGCAATGTATAATATATATATATATTTATTTTTCTAAACATATCTTTTAAAATACAACAGACTATGAATATCTATGATGTTTAATCATGAGCCGTTCTAAGCATCGTGTTTTGATTTTAATTTCGGGCGAAAATAAAGACAAAAATTCTCCAACACAAGATAAAATCGTCGCTGATGGTGGATGTTTTTATGTTAAAGTCCTTGTAACCTCTCTGAAGATGGCTCATGTGAGCCGAAAGCTTAGAACCAACTTAATAAAAAAATCCAGAGGTTAGAGAATTTTTGTCTTTATTTTCACCTGAAATTTAAGCCAACATACGATGTTTAGAACGGCTCATGATTAAACATAATAGACATTCATTGTCTCTTGAATTTAACAGTATATGTTTAGAAAATTATCTGCTGCCTCGATACACTAAATATTTACACACATATATATCATAAAATAAATAAGGTGAAAATAAAGACAAAAGTTGTCCAACATTTGGATACTTTTTTTTTATTATTATGCCGGTTCCAAGCTTTCGACTCACATGAGCCATCTTCAGAGAGGTTACATGGACGTTACGATAAAGCCTTCCAGCATCAAAGATGATATTATCTTGTGTTGACATAAAACATTGCTATGCAACGATAAGTCACTGAATAGCAGACGCAGTTTGTAAAATTGTAATGCGGTTCTCAATGACGTCACACCGCTTGAGAAACCGAAATGTTAACAGAACCATATGTCTAAATGTAATTTAATATGTTGTGACCAGATTGAAATGTGATTTTATTAACTGTGGGTTGCTTTGATTTAATGTAGACATAGTGTATCGAGGCAGCAGATAATTTTCAAAACATATATTGTTAAATATAACAGACAATGAATGTCTATTATGCTTAATCCTGAGCTGTTCTAAATATCGTATTTTAGCTCTAATTTCAGATGAAAATAAAAATAAAATTGTCCAACATTTGGATATTCTTTTTATTAAGTTGGTTCTAAGCTTTCGGCTCACATGTGCCATCTTCAGAGAGGATACAGGGACATTAACATAAAGACATCCACCGTCAAAGATGATTTTGACATAAAAGATTGCTATGCAACGATAGCAGTCACCGAAGAGCAAACGCAGATCTTAAATTTATAACCCGGTTCTATGACGTCACACCGCGTGAGAGACTGAAATGTTAACAGAACCATGTCTCTAAATGCAATGTAATGTGTTATGACCAGATTTAAACGTGGTTGTTTTGATTTAATGCAGATGGCCTCCAATGTCTGTAGGTTCTTTTTTACTGCTCTAACGATCTTTTTTATCTGGTTCCCTGACCACATGAATTTACGCGTGCTACTAGATTGGCGTCTAGGTCCCACTATTTTACGATCGAAATAATTAAATCTGATTGCCTCTTCTATTCTTAAAATTTATTTTCTCGCACTTCTTGTTTGTGGTATTTCTTTCTCTTTGGTTGCTTTCCTGATAGCTGCAATCTCTAAAAATCTAATTGCCGTTTTTTCCTTGATTCCTATTCATCTCTTATCCTTCCTTCGACATCCCCTGTACCTTGTTTTTTTTTCTCACTGCAACTCCTTGTGCACCAGTGCTTTGTTAGGGGTGAAATGATTATAAAAAAATGTGTTACTTCCGTTGTTGTCTGACGGGTCATGTATAAAAATATTCTGTATAAAAGAGGAATTACTGCCAAAATACACAATAATTAAATTACATAAGATTATGCATATTATGCAAAAAAGGGTAACGTTATTAAAGGCAAAAGAATCTATATTCTTAATGCCAACATATTGAAAAAAAACTTTTCGAAGAACAGGCAGACATAGAAAATTACAAAAAATAATTCAATAAAAGAATAAAAATAAATAAATATTCAACGATCTGCATCTCTTGAACATCAATATATCTAGCCTCTTTATATACAGTCACCCAGTCAGCATAAATCAATCAGTAAAGTGCCATATCGTAGCAAAGCCGGTGAAATCAACTCAAACCTGAAAGTTTCCTAAAATTAGCAATAAAGATCGAACCTTCTATTCAGTCATAAATTATCTAGCAAGTATAACAGTTACACCTCATCGGAGAGCCTAAAATCATCGCTATATATGAATCTCAAGTGTCGCAAAAGTGTGATGCTTCAAGAAAAGCACTTTAAGTGCCTTTTTTTTAATGTGGGAGGAGTGTGTTGAAAAACAGGAATCAGAAAAAAAAAGTCATTTCAAGTTGGGACAATACACGTAATAATCTTGTAAATTCTGAATTTTATTTTACATATTTTAACACAGATCATTGCTTTGTGTCTTATTATTTAACCCATAGCTAGTAGGAGAAAAGATGGATTCATACCTTTCTTAAGATTCTTGTAAATTCTGAATTTTCTTTTATTTTTCTTTTAACACAGATCATTGCGTTCTGCTTTATTATTTAACCCATAGCTGGTGGGAGAAAAGATGGATTCATACCTTTCTTAAGATTCTTGTAAATTCTGAATTTTCTTTTCTTTTTCTTTTAACACAGATCATTGCGTTCTGCTTTATTATTTAACCCATAGCTGGTGGGAGAAAAGATGGATTCATACCTTAAGATTATCATTCTGAAAGGAAATATGATGAACGGAATGAGAATTAAAACTTGGCTCTCCGATTAGCAACCTCGACTAATTGTCCATTATCCATTGCACCATTCGCCCAACCACTCTCACAGGATCTCAAAAAGGTTACTCATCTAGGTACTGATCAACTGAACGTTACTTAACTTCGCTGATTGTAAGAGAACTGGTTCTTTCAACGCGTTAAGCTTTTACATTTTCTTCCATTGCTTAAACCACACAGGCGTTTGTGTGGGAGTTGCTTAAGATTTAAATACAGTTGTTTATGAACGAGTTGCTTTTAAAAAAATTTTAGATTTGTTGAAGAAAAAATTAGGAAACTCGACAAACATGACAGGTTTTTATTTCTATGAAAAAATTCTAAGAGAATCTTAAATGAAGTACATTCAAAACTGATGAGACGGATTCCGTAAAAAATAAACCATCGCTAAAAATCACTTACAAGATACAAAAATACACTCTTGTGCGAATAAATTGAAACAACTGGTTTAATATTCTTTTGTTAACCATACGGTCAGTTTTAAACCCACTGGAGTGTAAGGATGTAATAAATTTCTATTTTTTCTTCAAATTAGGTCATATGCAGTTGTATACTATATATCTTCCAATTAATCACAATAAGGTTTCTTTAAAAAAAAAATTGGCTAAGCACTTACTGCCGCCCCCCACCTACCACTACTAACCGAAAGGTCAAGCCACATATTTCCCATTACCAAAGAAGAAATTACTACTAAAATTCCACTAGCTTAACCCTATACAAATCAATATACCCAACCACTTACTTTACTAGAGCAAACCACTGGGCTTAGAATATTTCCTGGTTGTTTTTTTTAAATGGGGCTGAGAATGCATGTCTTAAAATGACATGTTGAAAATGGCTATTTCCCCTTTAAATTTTATATATATATATATATATATATATATATATATATATATATATATATATATATATATATATATATATATATATATATATATATATATAGTGTGCCTCCTTCTACCGAGCGCCCGTAGCTCAGAGGTAGAATCGCCGTCTGACGCCAATTCGGTCGGGTTTCAACCCTGGGTAAAATGCAATTGGCTGTCTATCCTTACTCATGAGCTGTAATACAGCGAAACAGATCTGTCTGGGGATGACTATATATATATATAAATTTAAAACAAAAATGTCGATGTTTAAATCCGTTGAATAGCCATTTCTACGAGGACTTCCTCGTTTCTTCAGCAACGATGAAACGAAAATTTTATTCAATCGAATTCAAGAAGTAAAAAAAAAAAAAGACATCCATCCACAGGAAATAAAATGGGGTGGAATTAAAATTTTTTGAAATAAACAAGAAAGCAGTCAGATATGTCCCATATTAGAAGACATCCACTCCCCTTTATCTGAGTTGAGAGTTTAAAAGTTGAAATCAAGCCATGTCTGAAGAATAGAAGTGGGACGGGGGGGAACGAAAGAAAAAAAAGAAAAAAGAAAAAGAAAAAAGGAAAAGGAAAAAAGGAAAAGGAAAACAAGAAGAAAAATATATATAATATTTTATAAAGTATTTTCGATTATTATCTTGGATAATGCATATTTCACCGCTTTGATGTTCTTAACGCGGATCGTCAGATTTTGGATCTGAGGAGCTGCGTTGAGAATATCAAAGAGGTGAAATATGTATCATCCATAATAATAATCGAAAATCCTTTATAAATTATATTACTCTGTTAAATTAAACAAATGAATTTCTTTCACAATACGGTCAGTTTTAAACCCGCTAGCGTGGCAGGGTGTAATCGATTTTGTTTCCTTCAGATTATGTTATTTGTAGTTGTGTAAAGTAATATAAATCTATTTTGGGGGTGTATGATAAAAATTGTTTGGCCTTTAAAAATATTGCGCCATCCGTAATTGCATCAGATTTTTATCTCGCCCAAACACTATAGTTTGGACTGTCGATCAGTCATCTTACAGCCTTTGTCTGAGATGGATGTAACTCTAAGGAAGCGTACAAAAAATGTAACACTGCAAGAACACACTGGCAAGCCTTACAAGGGAATCACGGATATTGCTGATGTCACCCTTTGAAGTGCCATCAACGCGAAGAAACAAATTGGATCCATCAGTCAAAGACCTAAAGGAAAATGCGGTCGAAAGAGAAAAACAATGCCAAGAGACAACGTTTACGTGGTCAGACAAAGTGTAAAAGATCCTAGGAAAGTATTATATATATATATATATAAAGAGAGAGAATTAAAATAAATTGGATGTCTTTATAAATTAATTGGCAATAGACTGCATGGCAGGGGTCGTATTTTCACAAGAAGACAAAAAATAAGCAGACAGAATTTTTGCAATTTATTTTATCTTACATGTCAAAAAGAAAATCTATCTATCTCAGTCTGCTCATATCTATCTATCTATCTATCTATCTATCTATCTATCTATCTATCTATCTATCTATCTCAGTCTGCTCATATCTATCTATCTATCTATCTATCTATCTATCTATCTCAGTCTGCCCATATCTATCTATCTATCTATCTATCTATCTATCTATTTTGTCTGTTCGTATCTATCTATCTATCTATCCTAGTCTGTTCGTATCTATCTATCTATCTATCTATCTATCTATCTATCTATCTATCTATTTTGTCTGTTCGTATCTATCTATCTATCTATCTATCTATCTATCTATCTCAGTCTGTTCGTATCTATCTATCTATCTATCTATCTATCTATCTATCTATCTATCTATCTCAGTCCGAAACGTAAAAGAAAAATACTGTCGGAAGAAAAAGTCGTCCAGAGACGACATATACGTGATCAGGTAAAGTGTGAAAGATCCTGGGAAGGCTTTAGTCGTTTTGTTTCAATTAATTTGCACATTAGTGCAGAGATTTCGAGATGCTAAACAGAGATGCAAG
The DNA here is from genome assembly GCA_037127315.1 of Ascarosepion bandense. Classification (NCBI taxonomy): domain Eukaryota; kingdom Metazoa; phylum Mollusca; class Cephalopoda; order Sepiida; family Sepiidae; genus Ascarosepion; species Ascarosepion bandense. The sequence goes on from JBBBDQ010001423.1 coordinate 2,622,813, forward strand.
GAGAAATGGCAACGATTGTGTAATTAAGCCAGTAATAATGACAAAACAACCAGAGGAGAAAAAAAAAAAGAAAGAAAAATCAATGATGATTTCAATGATGGAAAGAAAAAAATTACTCTCTGCTATAAATTTTGCTCAGCGTGAAATCAAGCCACATTATGTCAGACGACCTTAAGGCTTGTGTGGCCGTCAATAAATCAATGTTTTTTACGCGGCCTGTCCACACATCTGTTGATTGAATAAATCACACCATGAAGAATTCCCTCGCGAAACCAGTGAATGAAATGAAAGGTTAGGTTTAGGGTTAGAGCAAAGAACCAATTGGATAATATCCATAAACACACACAAAAATATTGACAATAAAAACCATAGCCGTTTTATAATTTATTATTAATATTAATTTATTATTAATATTAATTTATTATTAATATTAATATAGGACTAGTTTATTTAGATTTTTTCCATCGCCATGCTAATGTCTTTTTTTCATTCCTCTTCTTCTTTTATGTGCCATGTCCTTTCAGAAAATAGGCGATCATGGCTTTGCACATCTCCCTGTCCTTGGTGACTCTTAGCACGCGTTCTCCTGTCGCACCATGCAACACCCGTTCCGTCATCCACTTGATCAGGTCCTTCAAATATGTTATCCGCTGCTTTTCCCTGTCTCTTTTCCCCTCTATCTGGCCTGTTAGTATCAGGTTCTCCAAGCCCTTCTTCCTCATTGCATGTCCCAGGAACTTTAGTTGTCTCTTCCTGATGCTCAGTATTAATTTCCTTTTCGTCTCCATCCTTTCCAAAATTTTCCATCTTCTGTTAGAACATTCCCTAGGTATATAAATTTCTGTACCTGCTTGATTTTCACCTGTAATTGGCATTTTGGCCTGCCCTTTTTGCTGAATACCATGCATTCGGTTTTTCTGCAGTTTATTTGTAGTCCTTTCTTGTCACTCTCTTCAGCTACCTTCTGTAGGAGGTCTTCTAGTTTCCTTTCTGTATCTGCTATCAGCACTGTATCATCTGCGTACCTTATATTGTTTAAATTGTGGCCTCCGATGACGAATCCTGGCATAACTTCTAGGGTTCTCAGAATAGTCTCGCTGTATAAGTTGAATAAATCCGGTGAAAAGACGCATCTCTTGTCTTACGCCCCTTTCAATCTTAGTATAATTGCTGAATTCGTTAGCTGTCCGTATGCAGACAGTTTGCTGCCAGTAGAGATTCTTTATTACTCTTAGGTCTTTCCCAAATATGTCGAGGCTGCCAAGCATCTCCAGCAATTCTTTATGGCGTATTTTGTCAAACGCTTTTACATAATCAAATAAACATAGGTACAAGTCGTTCTTCATTTGTATTGCCCTTTCAGAGAGCATCCTAATCATAAATATGGCGTTCCTTAATCTTTTAGGTTTTTCATAGCAGTGAATGCTTGACAATTTCTTCAAAGATGAAGGAGAAGCTTGAAGCAACCGAAATGTGGTTCTACAGAAGGATGATGAGGATAACATGGATCAAACATGTTAGCAACGAATGAGGTTTTGGACTGGATGGAAATAGAAAAGAAACTAATACTCAACATGAAAAACAGCTGAATGTCCTGGGAAATTGTTATGGTAAAATACACCTATTCCTCAGGTAATGGACTCCTATATTAATAAGAGTTAACAGGAAGTTACCGCGAGAAGTTCTTAGGAAGCTCTTAGGAAGTTCATAGGAGTTCTTTAGTATTCTATTGGAGTTCAGTAGAACTACTAGGCAGTTGATATAAGTCGGCAGTTAGCCGAATACTAAGGAGTCAGCTTTCAGTGGAAGATTACCAAGTTCCTAACATTTTGGGTGCGTTAAGTCGATTAGCAACCAACATAGCAGGATTATAAACTTCAGCGCGAAAACTACTCCACAACAGACATGTAATAAGGAAAGAGAGCTTGGAAAGTTTGATAATCAAATGTCAGATATAGCGAAAGAAACGTTTTCATGCATTCAGTTCACTTGCAGTTTATTTGTAGTCCTTTCTTGTCACTTTCTTCAAATTAATGACACATATTGCTACTCTAATGAGCTTCATGCCTTCATGCTTGGCGTAATAGACTCCTAAATGACCAGGCTAGCTCGACTGAATAAATGCAAAAGGAGCATACAGGGTGCGGACTAAATGATGGCAAGATTCTTGAAATTTAAACCAAATTTGTTTTAATGTGAGGTCGGACCGCCATTGGCATTAATTACAGCTTGAATTATGCGTAGGATTGACACGTACAAGGATTGAATTGTTCGCAAATGATTTTTTATCCAGTTTTCTGCTGAGACAGCCTCCAATTCTTTCAATGATGATGGTGGAGGATAACGCCTTCTCACTTGATTTTCTAAAATAAGCCATAAATGTTCGATATTGTTGAGATGTGAGGACTTTGATGGCCAGATAAGATGTTCTACTTCATTAAAACGTTACTCGTGCCATTCAGCTACTGCCAGGAAGGTTGTTTCCCTGTGTCGGGTCATGATGTTATTTTATGCCTGATTCCATCTTGCACATATGCAAATCAACCATCCGTCCGTGCAAGGAATACTGCTGTCATATATTGTCCGGAACCCCAGCTGTTCATCTCAGTGTTCTCGAGTGGATCCAAAGGCGAATCTGTAACGTGATAGGTCCCGACTCGGCAGCTCGACTCCAACCACTTTCTCACCGGAGGGATGTGGCTTCTCTCTGTCTATTCTACAAATATTTCCATGGCTTCTGCTCCGATGAACTTCAGTCACTGATACCTCCGCCACTAGAATTTACTCGTGCAACCAGACTTGCAACTGGGTCCCACTCATTCACCGTTAGATTAACCAAATATAGCCGACTATTCTATCCCAACAGTTTCTTTTCTCGCACTTCCCGTCTGTGGAACTCCCTTTCGTATACTTGCTTTCCTGACGGCTACAACCTCCAGGAATTTAAATGCGAGGTCAATACCCATCTCTTATCCACTTCACTCCATTTCTTTCACATCACGATGTATAACTTGTTCTATCTTGTTCTTTTCCTTTCTCTCTACCTTAGCAACTGTTTTCACGTCTGTGTTTCCATCCTTCTCTTGCCCTTTCTCTTTCACCCCCTGTAACTGGTTCGTCATTCTCTTCACTCTCCTCCTGTCTAAAGTTTTACTCTTATGTAGCCCCCTGCGCATCAGTGGCTGTTTCGCCTTGCTTGGAGTGAAACGATTAAAAAAATGAATATGTGTATTATTATTCTGAAAGATTGTATATTTCTCCGTAAAAGTTATTGAGCCAGAAGAGGTTGATCACTTAAAACTTTGAAATAGTTCTGAATGTTGATGTTTAGAAAATTGAATAATATCTGCAAAAAACATTTTAGATGAAAAAGTTTACTAATACTAAATCAACAAACATGAAAATAAACAAACTTATAACAGTTTAAAGAAATCTTTCAAATTGTTAGTACAAAACTGTTTCCATTATTTTGTCGACCTTCTGTAAGTATATACAGTAGTTAAATTAAGTACACGTCAGGAATATATTGACTTTTATAATGAAAAGCATATTAAGTGACTCGTATGCCTCAGTTATCAGGTGCTGTTAGAGACAATGTCGGAACTGGATATTATTTCTTTCACGGGTGCATCTCATCGAATAGCCTGTTAAAACAACGTGATTGGAGATGATCAGACTATTTGAATTATGTAATAAATTGTTAATTTGATCCAGGCTACTTGCACAAAGAAAAAACTGAATTTCATTTCACGCATACCATTTGTAATAAAGTAATCCCATTCTTTTCTATTTTTTAATTTTGTGTCAGTCCTATCGGTAAATTATTAAAATTAAATAATATCTTTCCAAGTGCAAAACATTTTGTTTTACTGATATTCTGTTTTCTCAGATACAAAGTCTGACGTTTCGATAACCAGCGAAATGTTAATATCCCAACTTTGTATCTTTCTTTTTTTTTTCTCTCTTTTTTGAAACCAATTGCCCGTTTCTCTCTGGCGTATAATTTCTGTTGTCATCTTTCTTCGGCTTACGGCCATATCACGTTGAATACACTGGTTCTCGCTCGATCACTGAAGTTAAGCAACGATGAGCCTGGTCAGTACTTAGATGAGTGACCGCTTAGGAATACCAGGTGCTGTAAGCGTTCATATGCTTCCGGTCATATCACATTTATTACAGCGGTTCTCGCTCGATCACCTAAGTTAAGCAACGTTGAGCCTGGTCAGTACTTAGATGAGTGACCGCTTAGGAATACCAGGTGCTGTAAGCGTTCATATGCTTCCGGTCATATCACATTTATTACAGCGGTTCTCGCTCGATCACCGAAGTTAAGCAACGTTGAGCTTGGTCAGTACTTAGATGAGTGACCGCTTAGGAATACCAGGTGCTGTAAGCGGTCATATCACATTTATTACAGCGGTTCTCGCTCGATCACCGAAGTTAAGCAACGTTGAGCCTGGTCACTACTTAGATGAGTGACCGCTTAGGAATACCAGGTGCTGTAAGCGTTCATATGCTTCCGGTCATATCACAATTATTACAGCGGTTCTCGCTCGATCACCGAGGTTAAGCAACGTTGAGCCTGGTCAGTACTTAGATGAGTGACCGCTTAGGAATACCAGGTGCTGTAAGCGGTCATATCACATTTATTACAGCGGTTCTCGCTCGATCACCTAAGTTAAGCAACGTTGAGCCTGGTCAGTACTTAGATGAGTGACCGCTTAGGAATACCAGGTGCTGTAAGCGTTCATATGCTTCCGGTCATATCACATTTATTACAGCGGTTCTCGCTCGATCACCGAAGTTAAGCAACGTTGAGCCTGGTCAGTACTTAGATGAGTGACCGTTTAGGAATACCAGGTGCTGTAAGCGTTTATATGCTTCCGGTCATATCACATTTATTACAGCGGTTCTCGCTCGATCACCGAAGTTAAGCAACGTTGAGCCTGGTCAGTACTTAGATGAGTGACCGCTTAGGAATACCAGGTGCTGTAAGCGTTCATATGCTTCCGGTCATATCACATTTATTACAGCGGTTCTCGCTCGATCACCGAAGTTAAGCAACGTTGAGCCTGGTCAGTACTGAGATGAGTGACCGCTTAGGAATACCAGGTGCTGTAAGCGTTTATATGCTTCCGGTCATATCACATTTATTACAGCGGTTCTCGCTCGATCACCGAAGTTAAGCAACGTTGAGCCTGGTCAGTACTGAGATGAGTGACCGCTTAGGAATACCAGGTGCTGTAAGCGTTTAGTGACGGATGTGCGTTGTGGTGCAGTGGATATCTTCTCTCGGAAAGAGAAATCGGTGAGCCGAGTTCGAATTCCCGTTGAATACTCTGAATTCACTTAAGCACTGGTATCATTGGGAAAAGTATTAATCCGTCCCTTCTCTCCAGTTATGGGTTAAATAACAGGGACCCTGTTCCTTAAATAAAACAAACCCCAATGAATCTTGATACTCAAAAAAGAAAAAAGTATTACTAGACACAAAATCTTATATAAAAACAACAATAAATTGTTGAAAGAAAAAGGTATTACCAGCAATAAATAAATAAAATTTAGTTGGCATTAAATGACCCACTTAGGTTGATATGCCATAAAACAAAACAAACAACCAATCATCTTTCTTCTAGATCACCTCAAAAGTAAAGAAAAAACAAAACGAGTTTTAAGATTAAGACAAAGAACATGCTCTATTTCTAAAATTCATGAAGAATTCATGATGTAGAAAGAACTAGATTCAAGTGGTTAAGAGATGAGTATTCACATTGCATTTAAATTCCTGGGGGTTGTAGTCGTCAAGAAAGCAAGAATATGGAAGAGAGTTCAACAGGCGGGAAGTGAGAGAAAAAAACTGATGGAGTAGAATTGTCATCTGCATTTGGTTGATCTAACTGTGAATGGGTGGGACCCAGTTGTCAATCTGGTTGCACGAGTAAACACCTGTTGCGGAGGCACCAGTGACTTAAGTTCGTTGGAGCAGAAGCCATGAAAGTATTTATAGAACAGACAAAGGGAAGCCACATCTCATTGATGGGAAAGTGGCTGTAGTCGAGCCGCCAAGTCGGTACCTATCACATAATTGATTCTCCTTTGGAGCCTGTCGAGAACACTGAGACGAACAGCGGGGGTGCCTGACCATATAGGACAGCAGTATTCCATGCACGGACATATTTGGATTTGTATATGTGCAAGATAGATTCAGGCGGAAAAAACATCCTGGCCCGATACCGTAATCCAACCTTCCTAGCAGTGGATTTCACTATTGAATCAATGTAATGGTTTCACTTGAGATGGGAAGATAGGGTAAGGCCGAGGAGGCGCAGCATATTGCTCTCAGGGTGAATCGCTTGGTCCATGCTTATGGGAGGTAGGAGTGGTTGCCTGCGATGATTGACAGACAGCAGCATAGACGCACTGAAATTTACAAGCCACTTCTTACCCCATTCCACCACTGAGTGTAGATCTCTTTCATGATCAGCAGCGAGATTATGTTTGTCCGCCTCACCGGGTTTCTTACTGATGCGGAACTAGACTACGGTGTCATCTGCGTAGATGCCTACTTGGGACTTGATCACGTCTGGGAGATCATTTATGAAGATCAGGAAGAGTGTCAGACCTAGGATAGAACACTGGGGGACTCCAGCCTTTGTGCAGTAGGATGTGGAGGCATGCCCATTCAAGACGATCTTCATTATGCGGTTAGATAGGAAAGATTGAATCAGATCAAGCAAGCGTCCGGTGATACCATAGCCCTGTAGCTTGCGTGGAAGGCCACCGTGCCAAACCCTGTCAAAAGCCTTAGAGATGTCCAGGGCAACAGCACGAGCCTGGCCGGACTTATCAAGGGCTTGGTATATGTACTCCGTGGACCTGGCGAAATTTTCCTCTGTAATTTGGATAAATTTTTCTATTTCCTTTTTTTATAATTGTCTTTCGTTGTCACTTTTCCTTCCTTCCTTCTTTTTTCTTTCTTTCTTTCTTTCTTTCTTTAAGTTTCTTTCGTTTTTACATTTACTCCGATTATTTTTTTTGTGGTTGGCCTATTCGTTTTTATTTTCTTTATTGTAGAAAACGTATTTTGAACTGATTTTTTTCATTCTTTTTTCATTTCATTTTTTTCTTTTTTAGCAATTTAATTTATTCTATATTTGTTGGTTTTGCTTTCCTAATTTTTTACTGATT
>JBBBDQ010001423.1:2632500-2662500 GCA_037127315.1 Ascarosepion bandense
TCTCGAACAGAGTTAATTAAAGCCTGGTGTTCAATTTGAATGATTTCCCATAAATCAGTGACAGGATTTTCTTGTTCAAATTAATTTCGACTTTTGATTCCCTTTTTTTCCCGCCATAGCATTATATTCTGTATTTTATATGACTTCATGTCAGACGAACTTGAAATTTCAAAGACGACGTGGTTGACGCTACATGATCTTCCGTTGATTAAATTTGTAACACTTTTTATCAAATTTGATTAATGCAATCTCGAGTTAAAAATATTTTTACGGAACAATAGCCGAGTTCAATTTCGTGTAATGGCTAATATTGTAAGTTCAACTCCTGCATTGGGTAGTGTTTACTAAACCGAAATGAGACAAACAATAACTGATCAGTTCTAAAAATACAAAATAGAGGCGATAAAACTGAAAATAAGAACTGAAATAAGAACTGACAACTCCCGTATATTAAATAAAGGGATAAGTTAAAATCTTCCCTGTAGGAAATGAAACTATGTGACCAGGCTTTTTTCTGGTATTTTTAACATAAGACTTAGTCTGGGGATATAAACCTCAACAGAGATAATAGTGGCCTGAATTTCGAACATGATATGGCAACATTTTCCTGAGAACGGTGTACGTCTTAAGATTATCAACTTCACCTTCATATTATGGTACTAGGAAAACCACTTCGCCGAGAAGGCATTTTATTTTCAACGATCTTTATACAGGGTGACCCCCAAAAAACGTGAACTTTTTAACAATAAAAAAAAAACAAGAGTGATTGAAAAACAATATTTTATTCAAAAGAATTAAAACCATAAAATATGCCATTTAAAAAACAATCTTTTTAAAATTACGCCCTGTAGATGGCGTCCTCCTGTAGGAATGCATTCTATGGGTTCTGCTCCAATGATGCCTCCTCCACAAGAATTTGCTCGTGCAACCAGATTGCTAACAAGATCCCATCCATTTACAGTTAGATCATCCAAATACAGCCGACAATTCTACTCCTTCAACTTCCCTACTGTGGAACTCCCTTCCATATACTTGATTTCCTGGAGGCTACAACCTCCAGGAATTTAAATGCAATGTCAATACCCATCTCTTAGCCCCTTAACTCCGGTTCTGTCTACATCCCCCCGTATATATTGTTTTTTTCCTTTCTCTCTACCTTCGCAAATATATTCACACCTGTGTTCCTGTCTTTCTCTTACCCTTTCTCGGACATCCCCTGTAACTATATATATACATATATATTACGGAAATTAAGGAAATGAGGACAAAACTGGAAGCGGCCGAAATGTGGTTCTACAGAAGGATGCTACGGATATCGTGGACTGAGCATAAAAGCAACGACGAAGTGTTAGAAAGAATGGCAACAAAAAGGAAATTGATGCTGAGCATCAGGAAGAGACAACTGAAGTTCCTGGGACATGCAATGAGGAAGAAGAGCCTGGAGAACCTGATACTGACTGGACAGCTAGAAGGAAGGAGAGACAGAGGAAGGCAGCGGATAACATATTTGCAGGATCTGATCAGGTGGATGACGGAACGGGGGTTGCCAGGAGCAACAGGAGCAAACATACTAAGAGCCACAAGGGATAGGGAGACGTGGAGATCCATGATCGCCTACGTCCTGAAGGGACAGGGCACATAGAAGAAGAAGAAGAATGAAACTTCGTTATAAACAACCGACAATTTGAAATGATTTGTTTGAACATTATTCTTGATAGATACTCGTATTTAAGTAGACGTTCTGTTTATAATCAAACATTATATATTTATATCTACCGGCCTCATTATATAGGATAATTTTTTTTACGAAAATGTGTGTCATTTGGCAGGAGTTAAACCTGCGAACCCTATCCACGTATGGAAAGACACCTGGTTCGAGTCCTGCCGAATGACACACATTTTCGTAAATAATAAGACCGGTAGAAATAAGTATATAATACTGTTTAATTAAAAAGGAAAAAACAGAATATCTACTTAAATACGAGTATCGATCAAAAATAATGTTCACATAAAACATTTGATATATATATATATATATATATATATATACTCTGAAATGTATCGTAATGCCAGCAAATTTAAACACGTTACGGAAATTAAGGAAGATTAAAGAAACTTGGTTATAAACAACCGACAATTTGAAATGAATTGTTTGAACATTATTTTTTATCGATACTCGTATTTAAGTAGATATTCTGTTTTTAATTAAATAGTATTATATATTTATATCTACCGGCTTGATTATTTACGATAATCATCATGTTACGGAAATTAACGAAGATTAACGAAACTTGGTCATAAACAACCGACAATTTGAAATGATTTGTTTGAACATTATTTTTTATCGATACTCGCATTTAAGTAGATATTCTGTTTTTAATTAAACAGTATTATATATTTATATCTACTGGCCTGATTCTTTACGATAAATATTTATTACGAGAATGTGTGTCATTCGGCAGGATTCGAACATGCAAACCCTATTCAGATAGAGGAAGCTAGATTACGATACATTGCAGAGCAGATATGGTTGTGGCGATGAATCGAAAATTGTGTTATACAGGCTAGATTAGAACCTCTTTTAGACTGGAGGTCATTCGTGGTCGAGCGGTCTAAGACGTTGCCAGATCAATTACACCCTGTTACACCAGTGGGTCTAAAACTGACTGTATGTCAAAAGAAAAGAAAGCAAAGTAGTTGTTTCAAATTATTTGCACAAGGGTATAGATTGAATTCGTTGCTCGGGTGTTATGAAAGCTTTAAAACTAATCCATGGTCCTGGAGCTCACACTCTTTGGACGTTGGCACAAAAGACTAAAAAGCAATAGTTGTTTCCAGTTAAAACGAAACCGGAGACTGAAAGAAAAATAAAAGGATGTGAGTCAAATTTTGATTTTCTGGTATCGATATCAAATAAGTTTTTTTCGTCGTAAACTGAATTTTGAAGGCTAAATAAGTACTATGAGTAAAGGATATCATGGCTGAGACTAAGAACTACAATTATACCTACTTAGAGCCAAACCCGAAGCAAAAACTAAAATGAAATGGCTGAAAAAAATACAGACATACAGGCAGATAAAAAGGACACACACACAATCATCTTACCTTTTATATACATATATTATCGATTTTCTACACTATTGTAAGAACTGTAACCTTGAAACTTCTGAATATCGTTTCTTATATCTTTGTCTATGAATGTGTCAAATTTGATTGAAATCGAACCACTCTTTCTATAACCCGAATTATTTGATTATCGATTTTCGATATTTATCTGGGGTACCTCGACAGAAAACATGACTAAGAACACTCGCAGACTATTATAGTACAACTGTGTAAATTTTCAAGAAAATCGGTTCAGCCGTTTCGGAGTCTATATGTAACGGACACACACATAGACACACACACACAGACAAAGTTCCATTTGTAAATAAGTTTAGATATCATATCAGGGTGTCGAGTTTGGTTTCCAGTTCAATACAGTGCCTTTACTTCTCTCTCCTACTATGAGTTCCATTTATAAATAAGTTTATATATGAAAAATCAGACTGGCGAATATTTGAAAATGTAAAATAACCCGAGGTTTACGTTTGTAGTTCAATAGTTTTTATTGAAGTGTCCGCACGAGGTACAAATAGATGTGGTGATTAGAATAAAAAGGTTAGTTGACATATTTTTATAGATTATTCTAATTTCAAATATTATTAAAATAAGTTTAATGTACTCAGGCAGTCTGACCTAGAATGCTAGACAACTCATTTAGGGGTCGGCAGAAACAGTTAAAAAAATATTAATTATACGTGATGTCTGAAATATTGATAGATATTTTTTTCCAAAAATACTAACAGCCATGGGATATTTATTGAATCATTCAAGTTTTGTTACGCTTCAGGTAAGGCGCCATTGGTACTAATGAGAAAATGGCTGCTAAGAGAGAGAGAGAGAGAGAGAGAGAGAGAGAGAGAGAGAGAGAGGAAAAGAGAGATTGCAATGAATACATATATATATATATATATATATATATATATATTAATTTTTTAAATTAAAAGAAATAAATAAGATTCCAAACGATAATTTATAGAAAAAGAATATAAAAAAATTAAAAGAAAAAACCGACCCTCTAAACTTAAAATTAAGATTAAACATACAACTTCATACAAAAAACTGATAAAACGCTAATTTGCATTTACTTCCTAAAAAATACAAATTTAGATTTCTTGAAATAACTAAATACAAAAATACTCCAAACTTGAGTATAAAATATTAAAAAGAATACATAAAAAAAACCTATAAAATAAAAAATATTCCATACCGAAAATATCAAGATTGGAAAGAAAAAACACCCCACCCCTATCACGTCTATCTAAGAAACCCCAAAGTGAAAACCTAGACACAGGATCAAAGTAAATACATGAATTAGGTCCACTAACAGCAGACATATATCAATTAGACGATAGCCAACCATAAAAATGGCAACTCAACACGCTGCCCTCTTAGAAACTCTAACCAAAAGATATACCCGACCGACCAATAAAACGCACATTCCAACAGATAATACAATTAATCAACAATTTCACACTTACGTACCAAATTCTTCAAAAGTCTATAGCGGTCAAAACGGGAAATACATTCACTTAATTACCAATAACCCCAACCAGGCACCACAACAACAACGAACTAAATATAAAGAGAGAATGATTCCAAACCTTTTACTTCTCCCGATGATGTATTTGAAGTCCAAACACTGAAACAGCCATATGATTGTAGAGAAGAAGACATATATAGAAGAAATTATGTAGATGTTCTAAAACATAATTTATAATAAATATTCACAGCTCTATACATCATATATCGAGCACTGTTTTAAATTAATCTTTTGAACGGAAAATTTTTTTTTCTTTTTTCTCTCCTCATTCTATATTCACTCGGATATATATATATATATATATATATATATATATATATATATATATATATATATATATGTAAACTTATCGCTACACTAGTTTCGAAAAACCCTCCGAGTAAATACGCGGAAGGTAAAAATGGTAACAAAAAAGAACGAGCTAAGCACTTGAACATCAGTCAAAGTACGTAGCCCAAAGAAAAGAAACACGAGACGAATAACCTAAAACAGAAAGTGCTCAATACGCAAGTAGAGCAAGCAAGGTAAGTAACTAACCTTAAGAGCTAACGAACCTACCAAGGTTTCACCTAACCGGATCTTCAGGGAAGGTTGGCTCTTACCTGAAGATCCGATTAGGTGAAACCTTCGTAGGTTCGTTGGCTCTTTAGGTCAGTTACTATATATATATATATATATATATATATATATATATATATATATATATATATATATATATAATATATATATATATATATATATATATATTTATAACGTAGAATATTTGGTATTTTTGTAAGGTAAATTCCAACACAGACACATTCAAGTAGAACTCAATGTTAAATCTTATATTAAATTGAACAGAGTAATATAATCTTAAAATTTTTTTGCAAATCCATGGGTAATAAATATTTCGCAGCTAAGCCACCGCTGTTCAGACCCAAATAATACAACAGTTAATGTTTAAAATTATCTAGAAAATAATGACATGCAGACACTCATGCGACCATATCGATAACAAATATTTGTAACGGAGATTTACAAAAATTTCTCCTCGCTCATTCAAAAAAGAAAAAAGAAAAAGAGAAATATAGAAAAAATTTAAAAGTAAAAAGAGAAAGAAAAGTATAATGAGAAAGGGGGTAAAAAATAACATATAAGATCGACTCGCATCGTCTATGGTCAAGATACGTAACCAATATACGGTAATGAAAGCGAGAGTATTGACCAGAATTGCAATTCCTCTGTTTTCCTTGAAAAACATGACACTGGAATTTAAAATATAAATTTTAAAGACAATAGGTTGTATTTATGCTAGAAAAATAAATTACAAATTTTTCTTTTTAATACAAACTATAATATATAATATAATATAATATAATATAATATAATATAATATAAATATTAGTAGAATTATTATATTATCATAAACGTAGTAATACTATCATGAAAAATAGCTATAATAGTAATAATAATAAGTAATAAAGAATATAAATAACACTGCTAATAATAAATAATAAAAAATAACAAATATAAAAATAATTTAAATGTATTAATAAAAATAATAAAACCTATTTAGTAAAGAAAATAACATACACCAAAAATAAGTATGTCATATAATAATTTCATTAACGAATATTAAATATGTATCTTGACTATATATTTTTTTTTTTAATCATTTCACCCCGAGCAAGGCAGAAACGCCACTGATGTGCAGGGGGTTACATAAATGTAGAAAGATTAATTAGAAAAGAGTGAGGAGTACAAGCTAGTTAGAAAGGAACAATAGAAAGCTGAGAAAGCAGGGGCAATGACAGATACATGGGCGGAGAGAACGTGAAGATTATACAGGGGAGGGGAGAGAGCTAGAGTCCAGTGGTTAGTAGGCGAGTATTAACTTTGCTTTTAAATTTCTGGAGGTCGTAGCCGTCAGGAAAGCAAGAATACGGGAGTGAGTTCCACAGGCGGGAAGTGCGAGAGAGGAAGCTGCAGGAGTAGAATTGTCGTCTGCGTTTGGCTAACCTGACTGTGAATGGGTGGGACCCAGTTGCCAGTCTGGTTGCACGGGTAAACACCTGTTGAGGAGGCATCAGTGACTTAAGCTCATCCGAGCAGAAGCCATGAAAGTATTTATAGAAGAGACAGAGGGAGGCCACATTTCGACGATGGGAAAGTGGCTGCAGACGAGTCGCCAGATCAGTACCTATCACATTACAGACTCTCCTTTGGAGCTTGTCAAGAACACTGAGGAGAACGGCAGGGGCACCTGACCATAAATGGCAGCAGTACTCCATGTATATTGTAATTTTGTTCTAACAATGGTATATAAATCATTATATCACCACCCAAAAGATTTCATGTTTCAGAACAATTTTCTTCTTCTTCAGCTAATATTGTGTAGATATAATGCTTTTATAAACAATTGTAATTACAAAATTACAATACTAAGCTTTACTCTGTATTGAGCACTTTTTATAAAAATAAATACAATATATCTCTTCTTTCATTTTCTATATATACATACATACATATATATATATATATATATATATATATATAGTATTGTGCAAAAGTATTAGGATAAAAACTATTTTATCATTTATGAGGCATATTGACAGAAATTAAACAATTTAATTAAAGTAATTTTATTTGATTTACTCAACAAGAAAAAAATAATTGTTACAAAATAAATTTAGTATCTAGTATAATAGCCTTTGGCTTTTAAAAAAAATAATTGCGACAATTTACCAACCACACCGCGTATATATATATATATATATATATATATATCTGTGTGAAAAGTGCATGTATATAATTATTTATTTATATATATATATATATATATATATATATATATATATATATATGCAATTTGTTATATATATTATATTATTTATATATTATATATGCGTGGTACTTATTTAAAAGCGCTCAATATCAGTGATAGAGCAGACATATTCATACAGGTAGGTGTGAGTTATCTATATGAATATATATATATATATATAGTACTGTGCAAAAGTATTAAGACAAGATCTATTTTATCTTTTATGAGGCATACTGAGAGAAAATAAACAATTTAATGAAAGTAATTTTATTTGATTTACTCAACAAATGATTTAACAAGGAAAAAATACTTGTTATAAAATAAATTTAATATTTAGTATAATAGACTTTTGTTTTCATCACATACTTCATTCTGTCAGGTATTGACATCACAGGCTTATCAGTGTATCTGAAAACAGTAACCAGTCACTGCTTCAATGTTCATTCCTCGGCAATGAATTGAACGCTCTCAGTTACTGGTATTTGTTTACATTATGTAAAAGTATGCTTTTTTTCTTCCGTACGCCGATAACTTAGGAGTACAATCTCCGACTGATGCCAAATCGGTCGAGTTTCAATCCCGGCTTAAAACAGTCTGTTGTTTTTGCCGCACTGACGAACTGAAGAATGTAAATACTGAAAAGTATTCGAAAATCACCTGAAGCGAGCTGAGTGTGTAATGCTCCTAATGCGACTAACATTTCCACCGAGCTTCTCTACGGCATATGACTTCATTAAATTTCTTTTAATGTGTTCCTCTCGAATTTATATTTAAACTGGGGTCATCAGGAGAGAATGTGCACTGTTTCGGGACCTTCCTCTCAACGGTTTCACTTGCACACCTGCCAACCTTACTAATGTGAGGCTCCATTATAACGATATACAAGTGTGTTGTAGATATACTAGCTCAAATGTCTTACGGTGAAATGAGATTTACGAAAGATTTCGAAAAATGGCAAACCTCGCGTTCTGAGAATGCAACGTGAACCTCATTACGCATTCACGATCAGTCATGATATTTCTTTCTTTCCAGCTCTTTACATAACGGTTTGCTAATGATGTTGTCTAGCATACACCACGCTTCCAAGTCGGATGCAGGTGGAAATTTGATTCTTGTCAGTTTGGGTTGCGACTTTGATTCAACAGCTTGGATACCCTCAGCACTGTGGCATGCATCCTGGCATTGGTTTTCCAACGTCTTATCTCCGTTGACAGAGCGCGGCTTCTGAACCGTTTTCAGAGAAGCACAAACCATTTTTGTAAGGTGAATTTTCGCTCCCTTTTGGGACCTAAATTTCCGACCACAAACACATAGGGAGTTCGTGCACTTTTCAAAATTCATGATTGCTTTTCATTCTGGGTTCTGTGATATAGCAAAAGAGTCTTGTATGCAGATTACTACATATATGGACTAACAGGATAGACCGGCATTGCTCGGGTGTAATGAAAGCTTTAAATCTAATCCATGGTCCTGGAGATCAGACTCAGCCTAAAGAATATTTGTGTGAAGTTTGGTCAGAATCGGATAAAAATTGTGGATCTTTATAAAGGACATACAGACAGATAAACAGACAGACACACAAACATCTTGCCTTTATATATATATATATATATATATATATATATATATATATTATCGATTTTCTGCACTATTGTAAGAAATGCAATCTTGAAACTTCTAAATATTGTTTCTTATGTCTTTGTCTATGAGTGTATCAAATTTGATTAAAATCAGACCACTCCTTCTATAACTCGATTTTTTTATCGATTTGCGATATTTATCGCGGGTACCTCGACACAAAACCTACATAAGAACACTCGCAAACGCTTATAGTACAACTTTGTAAATTTTGAAAAAAATCGGTTCAGCCGTTTCGGAGTCTATAGGTAACGGACACACGCACACACAGACACATACACACATAGAGACAAAGTTCCATTTATAAATAAGTGTAGATATATATATTAAATATTGCTGACAAATGTCTTTAAAAAATCGAAAACAATCTTCTTAATTTTCAGTAGCATATTTTAATAAATATTTCATCAGTGTGATTTACTTTTTATTCAAAATTTTAAAAAAAACTTTGTTTAAGCAATGATTTTGTTTCTTTTTCACTCGTGTTTGCGTATAAATAATTTATATGTGCGTGGTGGTCCAGTGGATATCGGCTCGGAACGAGAAATCGGAGAGGCGAGTTTGAATTCCAGTTGAATTCATTGCATTCACTTACGCGCAAATACCCTTGGGAAAGGTATTAATCCGTCTCTTCCTTCCAGTTATGGGTTAAATAACAGGACAGATTGGGTTCTATAGCCTTGGTTGGCAACCAGTGTACCACAGAAAGCAATGGTAACCTACTGCGGGATAATCTTCTGCCCAGTCAGTCATGTCTCTTTCGAGACATGATCACCCAAGCGTGTATTACTTATGGCACTTCACTGACTGACTGAATATAATAGTTGAAAACATGATTAAAGCTTATACTGGGCATAAAGTTGAGGATCAGTTTTATATTGTTATTAAGTATTAAACTGCCCCCCCCTACTAATTACTATTTAATAATATAATACATCTCTTCCCCCTTTAGCTATGAGTCAAATAACAGGAGAGATTGGGTTCTATAGCTTTGGATGGCTACCAGTCTACCGCAGAAAACAATGGCAACCTACTGCGGGATAATCTTTTTCCCAGACAGTTAGGTCTCTTTCGAGACATGATTGTCCAAAGCGTGTGTCACGTATGGCACTTAACTGACTGACTGGATATTATAGTTGAAAACATTATCAAAGCTTCTACTGGGCATTAATTGGAGGATTACTTTTATATTGTTATGAAGTAATGAACTCATCCAAAATGCCAAATACAGGTGGGGGATAACAGAATCAAACAAGTCCAAGAATTTAAGTACCTAGGAAGTGTTCTAACAGGAGATGGAAAGTGCGACACGGAGATCCGAAGGCGAATTGGCATGGCAAAGGACGCGTTCCAGAAGATGAGCAAAATACTAACACACAAGGAAAATCTCAATAGAAACGAAGAAAAGAGTGCTAGACTGCTACGTGATGTCAGTTCTTCAATACGGCAGTGAATGCTGGACAATATCATCGAAAATGAGGAAAAAACTGGAAGCGGCCGAAATGTGGTTCTACAGAAGGATGCTACGGATATCGTGAACTGAGCATACAAGCAACGACGAAGTGTTAGAAAGAATGGCAACAAAAAGAAAATTGATGCTGAGCATCAGGAAGAGACAACTGAAGTTCCTGGGACATGCAATGAGGAAGGAGAGCCTGGAGAACCTGATACTGACTGGTCAGATAGAAGGAAGGAGAGACAGAGGAAGGCAGCGGATAACATATTTGCAGGGTCTGATCAGGTGGATGACGGAACGGGGGTTGCCAGGAGCAACAGGAGCAAACATACTAAGAGCCACAAGGGATAGGGAGACGTGGAGATCCATGATCGCCTACGTCCTGAAGGGACAGGGCACATAGAAGAAGAATATAATACATCTTTTCTCTTTCTAGCTATGAGTCAAACAACAGTACATATTTGGTTCTATAGCATTGACTGGCAACCAGTCTACCGCAGAAAGCAATGGCAATCTATAGTATAATCTTCTGCCCAGTCAGTCATATCTCTCGCCATCATTTTTTTCGAATTGCTTCACTTTCAGTGAACCGGTTCATCTTCGTGACTTTATTGCCTTGCTTGGAATCAAATGAATATTATAAAATGTTTCTGTGTCATACTTTTTGTTCATGGTTGTTATGAAAATATGTCACTGGGTCGCAAAAGTTATTGTCTTTGATAAGTAGTTTGTTCATTCTATCTTGGCATATAACATTGTTTCTAAATTTGGGGAAATAGTAATTTTGTTTGACAATGATTTAGACACCTTTCTGCTTAGGGCCAGACACTGTTTCCTTGTTTATCTAGAGTATTTGCAAATAGGATGGTGTTATTAGATTAAATTGATGTCATTATCTTTGAGAAATTATTTTTCCTTTCTTCATAAATATGACAGATTTTTTGCTTACTTTCTATAAAAGCATATTTAGAATATATTTGTAATATTATTTCTCGTACCTGACAGAAAAAAAACCCCGTTGTTGATCAGTTTTATTTTAGAAGAATCTCAGAAAACTTAAGATTTCTTTATTTATTTCAATATCTCGGCAGAGTAGCTGATTAAACATATTAATTTCGGCACCGTTTTAGTAATATGTCGTAATGTTGAATATCAGATCACAACGATACATATTGTAACTAACGCTTAAAGTTTCTAAATTACGACTGAATTTTGACAATGCACATATCAGTCAGTTAAGTGCCATACGTGAAACACGCTTGGGAGATCATGTCTCGAAAGAGACATGACTGACTGGGCAGAAGATTTTCCCGCAGTAGATTGCCATTACTTTCTATGGTAGACTGGTTGCCAGCCAAGGCTATAAAACCTAATCTGTCATATTATTTGACTCATAAGTAGAGGGGGAAGAAATGTATTATATTATTAAGTAGTAATTAGTGGGGGATCAGTCTATTACTTCATAACAATATAAAACTGATCCCCCACTTTATAACCAGTAGAATCCTTAATCATATTTTCAACTATTATATTCAGTCAGTCAGCTAAATGCCATACGTGATACACGTATTTTGGGTGATCGTCTTGAAAGCGACATGACTGACTGGGCAGAAGATTATCCCGCAGTAGGTTGCCATTACTTTCTGCGGTAGACTGGTTGCCAGTCAAGGCTATAGAACCCAATCGGTTTTTTTATTTATCTCATAAGTGGAAAAAGTCGGCTTAATACCTTTCCCAATGGTATTTTTGCATAAGTGAATACAACATATTCAACTGAAATTTGAACTCGGCTCCCCGATTTCTCGTTCTGAGCCGAATGAAATCACTAATGATAAAAAATAAAAAGCCAACACTCAACATTACAATATACTAAAACGGACACAATGTGCTGTCCGTGCTTGAACATTAAAAAAAAACATTCACATCAGTCTAGAGACATATATAAAAATCTACACATTCAGTTAAAAATAAAATATTCTTGATAATGTCCGATAGAATAGTCGAATGCTGTTGAATATATAGAACGTACAAACAGTTTTGCACAATCAATGTCCAGAAAATTAAATACTTATACGAACATGAAAAATTCAATAAAAAGCTTAAATGCATTATTTCTTCAGTAGTCTAATATATATATATATATATATATATATATATATATATATATATATATGTATTGGACTACTGAAAAAAATAATGCATATATTAGGTTATCCCAAAAGTTCGTAAACACTTGCAAAAAACTGAAATTTTACTCGCAGAAACAACAAAAAATATTGCTCAAAATAAAGACCATCATTTTCCAAGACGTTCTACCATCGATCTGCAAGCTTTCGGATCTGGTCAAAGTACCATTCAGCCGGCTTCAAATCAAAGAATTCTTGACACGCTTCCTCGACTTCATCAAACGAGTCCTTCAGAAAGTGTTGCATTGAGCGGAAAAGGCCGTAATCTGATGGAGCACAGTCAGGACTATAGTCTGGATGTGGCAGAACCTCAACGCCGTCCAACTCTTCAAACTTGTCTTTGGTCTTCCTGGCGGTGTGTGGCTTGGCATTGTCCTGCTGCATCAAAGCGCGCTTTCGGTTGGTCAGATCCGGATACTTTTGCTTCAACTTTTCGTAGACCCGCTCAAGTTGCTGACAGTAAAGTTCGGCACTGATGGCACGACCATTCGGAAGCAACTCAATTCAACTCCATTCCTTCAAAGTTCCACCAAACGCAAAACATGACTTTCTTGCCGAATCGATCTTGTTTTGGAACCGACGGTGTCTCTTGCCCTTTCTGAACCCATCGCTTGTCTCGATTGTGCTGGACCAGATAGACCCATTTTGCAAGTGTTTACGAACTTTTGGGACAACCTAATATATATATATATATATATATATATATATATATATATATATATATCGAGGCAGCAGATAGTTTTCTAAACACATTCTGTTCAATATAAGAGACAATGAATGTCTCTTATGTTTAATCATGAACCGTTCTAAACATCGTATTTTAACTTTAATTTTAGGTGAAAATAAAGACAAACATTCTCCAGCACAAGATAAAATCGTCGTTGATGGTGGATGTTTTTAAGTTAACGTCATTGTAACATCCCTGAAAATGGCTCATGTGAGCTGAAAGCTTACAATCAACTTAATAAAAATTATCCAAACTTTGGAGAATTTTTGTCTTCATTTTCACCTGAAATTAAAGCCAAAGTACGATGTTTAGAACGACTCATGATTAAACATAATACACATTCATTATCTTTTATATTTAACAATATATATATATATATAATTCTAAAACTCCCTACACCAAATTTATTTACATGATTCTCATTAACAGCGACGCCACTTCCACCAAATCCAAATAAAACAAAAAGGAATCTGTCTTAAACGAAGCCACCTCTCCTAACCCATATATCTAACACTACAATACAGCCGACAGAATCAGAATAAGCTCCCATCCCCACTTTCACTTAAACATCATATCATCACAAATGAACCGTTTTCACCATTTAATTTTTATTCCAAATTTGTCACCCGATGAGAAGCGCGTAAATTAGCTTCGAAACGCGAAAAGTTTTGTGTAGTGATACAATGAATTTATAAACCATTGTAACAACTATTGAAATGTAACGCCCTGTGTTGTATCGAGCACTCTTTATAAAAGTAAATGCATGAACAGCAGGTAAAAAACCTACCAGTTCCACACCTTTGTTACAATATATATATATATATATATATATATATGTATATATATATATATATATATATATATATATATATAAACTTATTTATAAATGGAACTTTGTCTGTGTGTCTGTTTCTCTGTGTGTGTGTGTGTCCGTTACCTATAGACTCCGAAACGGCTGAACGAATTTTCATGAAAATTTACACAGTTGTACTATAAGCGTCTGCGAGTGTTCTTAGTTAGGTTTTGTGTCGAGGTACCCCTGATATATATCGAAAATCGATAATCGGAAAAAATGTTATATCGATACCAGGAAATCACAATTTGACTGACATCCATTCAATTTTCTTTCAGTCTACGGTTTCGCTTTAACTGGAAACAACTATTGCTTTTTAGTCTTTCGTGCCAACGTCCAAAAAGTATGAGCTCCAGGACCATGGATTAGTTTTAAAGCTTTCATTACACCCGAGCAACACCAATCTATACTGCTAGTATATAATAAGGTGAAGAAAGGACAAGAAATATATTGTTTCTTAACGTTTCATTTAATTTTACAGAGCTCTACAAAAATTGAGTTAAATAGTAACATTACTGTAATATAATTTGTTTGACACAAAACGTCCCATGTTTTCGAATAATATTTTTATTATGACTCCATTTTTAAGCCCTTCTGACTAACGGAAAATTTTGATTTTTATTCGCAACTGTTGTACCTTTTCTGCTATTTATTTTGGTTTTAAATCTTCTTAAAATCTTGTGTTTGAATAAAACCATAGCAATAATTATATATATATATATATATTTTAATAAAAAAAAAGATGGTAGTAACCGTATATAAGAGAAGAAGAAATAGCGAAAAACTATTTTTTCCATGACAACGAATCGTGCGGATGGAAGCATTTTTGCTGTTTCTGTAAAAACTGTTTTTTATGGGGCCAACCAAACCTCCAAATTTGGAGGAAGGTGATTTCTAAGCGTGGCTTAGATGTGTCACACGGCCGAAAGTAAAGGAGTACTTAGTGAGTATATATATATATATATATATATATATATATATATATATATACGCAACGTTGAGCCTAGTCAATACTTAGATGGGAATACCAGGTACTGTATGCGTTTATGGACGGATGTGCGTTGTTGTGCGGTGGATGATGGCCCGGAGGGGGAAATTGGTGAGTAGAGTCCCAATTCCAGCCGAACACCCTGCATTCACTTGCGCACTGGTACCCTTGGGAAAGGTATTAATCCGTCCATTCCCTCCAGTTATGGGTTAAATAACTGAGGTCTGCTGTTCATGCGATCTGTGGCGAACTTCTGCACCGATTTTTTGTTATCAGCGTTTCCAAAATTGTATATGGTGCTACACAAGCTTTCACCACTCTAAACATTTATTTGTGTGGCAGTCTAACTGAGTTAGACACTCATACGTCGAAATTGACGGGAGAGTTCATAATATATATATATATATATATATATATAGAGAGAGAGAGAGAGAGAGAGTGAGAGAGAGAGAAAGATAGAGATATATATTTTTCGAGTGTAAATATAGGCTTTGCCAAATTGCTTAATCGTAGGCATAGATTCCCAAATGTAATCACAGTTGAAAACCATTTGTTTGTTTTAAATCCCTTGTGTCAATGAATAAATGAATATGTGTCTCAGTGTTCTTCATTGACCGACATATTGATCAGGTTAGATTTTATTATTGGTGCCCATCAAGAAAATCACACTTTGTAAACTGACACTTTTCCACCTGCAATGAATAAATTTATAAGCGCTCTTGTGTGTGTACGTACCTTAGACATGGATAACAATAAGGGTAAGAGCAATTTCATATTAGTCATTTAAAAGCTTCTTTTCTTAGGTCTTTGTTGGGTGTTTTTGTTCTTGTGTTTGTTAGTTACTTTTTTCATGTGGTCGTTGTTATAATATTTTCTGTTGTTGTCGTAATTAATTGCATTTATATTTATATTTTTATTTGATTTTTTTAATTTGATTTTGTTGTGATCTATTGTTAACGGTGTAGCAATGTAGATAATACTTCACATGTCTTCATTTTCCCATTGTCTCGTTTTGTTTGTTTAATATTTTAATTTGTTTTATAAAGTTGATTATTGCTAACTTCTTTTCTAGTCATAATTTACAGCTTTTGCTATTGCTGCATTATGCTCGTGCTTATTTTACTATTTACCATTTACTTTTGGTGGTAATATTATTTTCTTTTTGGTTACATATATATTTGTAAGTATCATATATATTTATATATAATTGCATAAGTAGAAATGGAATGACATTTGTGTGCATATTAATATTATTTTTATAATTACTTACATGCGCGTATTTGTTTTTTAATTATATATATATATATATATAAGTAAAAATGCCAACACATATGTGCGCATATTAATATAATTTTATAATTAATTACATGTGCGTTTTTGTTTTTTAGTTATATATATATATATATATATATATATATATATATAAATGGCATCACATTTGTGCGCATATTAGTATTAATTTTATAATTACTTACATGTGCGTTTTTGTTTTTTAGCTATATATATATATATATATATATATATATATATATAAAATGCAGATAAATTGCAGTAGACGCTGGTGTTGACTTTAACTTCCTTTCTCTTTATACCCTTTTTTTCTCCTTCCCTGTCTTTTCTTTTTCTTTCTCTTCTTTCCGTTTATCAATTTTTTATATTTTTATTTTTTCTTCCTTTCTTTTGGGGTTTTAAATGAGCGAGGAAATGTTTTTGTAGATTACCGTTACAAATGTCTATTCTCGATATGGCCACGTTGACGTCTGTGTGTAACTATTTTCTGGATTATTTTGAACATTAACTGTTGTATCGATTGGGTCTGACGAGCAGCACTTTTTGCCAGCGAAATATGCATTACCCATGAAATTGTAGAATAACTAATATATATATATATATATATATATACATACATACATGCATATATATATATATATATATATATATATATATATATATATATATTAGATATTCTACAATATATTGCATATATATATAAATGCAAACTTACCACTATACTCGCATATATTGCATATATATATAAATGCAAATTTAGTACTATACTCGTTTCGAAAAAACCTCCTCGTATGTACGCAGAAGGAAAAAATGGTTGTAAAAAAAGAAAGAGCTAAGCACATGTACATCAACCAAAGAGATGTGGACCGCGCCAGTACGTAGCTTAAAGCAAAAACTCGAGACAAGTAAGCAATAACAAAAAGCGCTCAATACATAAGCAGAGCAGAACAAGGAAATTAAACCAGTCAGCCAACAAACCTACCAAGGTTTTCCCTGAACGGATCTTCAGGGAAGGTTGGCTAAAGAGGAAAGTAACAACGACAAGATAATGGGGACTCAATTTCCCACGTGACCCCACCCCCACAAATAAAAGAAAGGAAGACAACAAACGCAAAAAGTGTGTGTGTGGGGGATTTAATAAGAAAGATAAACATTAAAAATAAAAATAAAAAACAAAAAGAGCCAACTAGCGAAGACGGAAACCTAAAACTACTAACGACAACACAGGAAAATAAGGGAAAAGGCAATGCTACCAAGCACTCCCAATTCAAAAGCCAAGACTTGATTTATTTTTTCTACAAATCTTGGTAGGTTTGCCTATTATATATATATATATATATATATATATATATATATAAGTAAATTAACCTAGTGAACCAACAAACCTTTCAGTTAATTTACTTATATATATATATATATATATATATATATATATATATATATATTGATTAAAAATATTAAAAATGAAGTTATTAAAACTCGCCTGAAGAAACCAATCATGCTGGAAACCAAGGTTGCGAAATAACTCGTTTATAAATGAATATATATATATATATAATTTTAATAACTTCATTTTTAATATTTTTAATCAATATATATATATATATAAATTAACTGAAAGGTTTGTTGGTTCACTAGGTTAATTTACTTATATATATACATATATATATATATATATATATATATATATATATATATATATATATATAAAAGAAATTGTAAGTATACCCGTATCGAAAAACCTTCCACGAATCTACGAAGAAGGCAAAAATGGTTATAAAAAAAAAGAAAGAGCTAAGTACATGAACATCAGTCAAAAGGGTTCGAACCGAGTCAGCGCGTAGCCCAAAGAAAATAAAAAACCCGATACGAGTAACCAACTAATAAAAAAGCCCTCAATACGTAGGTAGAGCGGAATAAGTAAAGAATGCCCAGTGAGCCAGACAGACTCTGTCTGGCTCACTAGGTATTCTTTACTCATATATATATATATATATATATATATATATATATATATATATATATATTGTGTGTATTTTGGCAGCATTTTTTCATTAATGCAGGTTTCATTGAATAATATAGACAAGTTTTGTCTATTAATTTTGTGTAGGATCCGTTCATACCGTCTGATATACTTGATGGTGATGTCGTTAAATGACAACAAAAAATCACAGTAATTGTTGATTTTTTATCGGGTCTAAGCTTTCGGCTCACATAAGCCATTATCAAAGAGTAAATATTAACACACAGTAAACATAGAATATTTAAGTTATTAACAATAAAGAGAATTGAATTGAAAATATAAGTCCATCCCTACCGTGGCGGATAGCCGAAGACAGTGACAAAATAGTGGCGTTGTGGTCCCTGGTCTGATTACAGGCATTTGAGTACGTTATTGGAAATATCAAAATTGATTGTATTCAAACCAGCTTTAAACTGTTTAATGTAGATTGCTTCGAGGATTTTTAGTTTCTGCTTATTATATATATATATGCAAAGTCAGACAATCTGAGCAAGAGCCAACAACCTACCATGGTTTCGCCCAACGATTTTCTGTCTTTCTTTGCTCTACTTTCGTATTGAGCGCTTTAGTGTTAGAATTTTCGTCTTGTTTTCTTTTTTTTTCTTTCTAACGAGTGTTTGACTTTTTGTTCATGTACTTCATTTGTTTCTTTTTTTACTTCCCCTTCTTTTCCCTCCGAGTTCGTTCTTGGTGGGTTGTACAAGACGATTTAAATTATAGCTTAAATAACACTACTTTCGGCAGAGCTAGTTCTGTTACTATTGGTGTTGTTATTACTATAGTTAATATTATATATATATATATATATATATATATATATATATATATAATTGCGTAAGTAGAAATGCCATCACTAATTTGTGCACACGTTAGTATTATTATTATAATTACCTACATGTGCGTATTTTTTTGAATCATAAATATTCGGAGCAATATAATTTGTGTATTTTTTAACATTTTTTTATATGTTTATGTATATTTTTTTCTATTTATTATACTTCCTTAATTTTTAAACAATCCCATAAATAATAAATATTACTCAACTCTTAATATAGTCCAGTATAAATATCAAAATTCAAATTATGTAACTGTCAGATTTGAAGCAGTAGCTGAAGATTGCGTTGTGCATTCGACTCAGAGTTGGTTGACGATTATGGAAAATCATGAATATTTATAATTAATATGTAATTTGTATCTCTGTTATTCTATCACAGTCTGATATACTTTATCCAGCACTATTTTATTACCATCTGCTCTCAATGTTCGTTCATATATATATATATATATATATATATATATATATATATATATATCACCCTGATGGAGCACTCTGGTAGAATGGGAGATTTTGAAAAATAGTAGCTACTCTGGCATGTACGCATTGTTCATTCAGCAATGAATTATAGCACTCTGGCTATTGGGCGTGTATAATAATAATATACACGCTAAAATGTCTGCATTCTTCTACCGAACGCCCATAGTCCAGAGGTAGAATCGCCGACTGACGCCAATTCGGTCGGGTTTCAATCCTGGGTTAAAAAGCAATCGGAGTCTAACCGTACTGATAAGCTCTGATACAGCGAAACAGATCTATCTGCGGTTGACTTTATATATATATATATATATATATATATATTGTCTTCATTCATATTTTTTTGTTACAGATGTCAGTCAGACAGTTAAGAGTTATATATGATACACGCTTGGGCGATTATGTCTCTCCACATCTCTTAGTTAAGGGCCTTGCGTGATACACGGTTAGGTAATCATATCTCTTTCTATCCATGACTGACTCTGTCGAAGATTTTCCCTCGGAAGGTTGCTGTTTCTTTCTGTAGAAAACGTGTTAACAGCAAAGACAACAAAACCCAATTTGTCCTGCTATTTAACCCATATCTTGATGTTTAGTAAATAGATTCATATCTTTCGCAAGATTGTTTTCGAGTAATTATGTTCAACTAGAATTCGAACTCGTCTCTCAATTTTTTTATTCCAAGACAAAATTCATTGCAGCACATCTCAGATATGCTCTACATGAGTATATATATATATATATATATATATATATATATATATAGCATAGTGATGATCCACGTATACTGTCTTAATATGTATAGGAAAGAATATTAAAACGTTTTGAGTTTAAAAATGTGTTTTTTTTTTACAGTATTTGTTTATTTCTACTATTATATTTTGTATTTCAGACCGCCCTCGGTCCTTCATCAGAAACAAATGATTTTAAAATTTGAAATATTAACGTATTTCGCGAGATTTCGCGAGAGCGTCAGTGAAGAGTTTGTTTACATCACGTGACGCGTGTGTTTACATCACGTGACGCGTTTTATATATATATACAGACAGATCTGTTTTTCTGTATCACAGCTCATCAGTACGATTACTTTTACCTAGGATTGAAACTCGACCGGTGATTCTACCTCTGAGCTATGGGCGCTCGGTAGAACGGGGCAGACTTTTTAGCGTACGATGTATCATATTCCAGTAGTTAGAGTGCTCTAATTCATTACTGAATGAGCTATGCCCAGAGTACTGTTTTTTAAAAGCTTACCATTCTTCCAGAGTGCTCAATCATGGTGTGAAAGCGTATTTGGTATTCTCAGCATCCTACTGCAGAACCATATATTCCAGAAGTTGCATCTTTGTTGTGTAATATTTACTGTTATCTAGGAGTGTTTATACGATATAAAACTCATAACAAACTGACAATCAATACCTTTGAGAGCTAAAAGGCACTTAGTCGTTACCATAAGTTAAATGAAACCTGCGAGATACGTCATTCTGATTTATATTCTCAAAATCATTACTCCATCTTCCCGCAACTGTACTTGACTTCATCCTTCTGTTAGGATAAGCCCTCTGAAACCTTACTTAGTGGTTAGCCGATAAGCTTGTCACCACACTTTCCGTACGTAATAACCATGTTCTCGACGTTTCCCCCAATCTTTTAATCACATATTATGATGCTAGGCAACTGGTATATCTAGACAGAGTGGGGAAAATTAGAACCTGGCCAGTCACAAGAAATCCCACGATTAAAAGAAAAGCAACAGATCGTTTCTTACAAGTTGTTTTTATCCTTAGATATTGATTCAGAAAGTGGCTGCTCTGTTTCATTTTTATTAAATTGCAGTCCAAGTCTCTACTGTTTATTACCTGAATGCACTTCAGACCTCAAGTGTACAGGAATCCAAGATCCCCCCAAAGATCAAGTCCATTGGTCCTGAGCTAACACTATACCTCAAATCTATTGGGACCTTAGCTTTTTCAAAAACTCACGTCTATTAGGAACCAAGCTTACTCTAGGCGTCAAGTCTGAAGGAATCTGAATCCGAACTCCCTCCAGATATCATGTCTACTTGACCCGAGTTGGAACCTGTTTAATCAAGAATTTGCGCCTCTTAGAAACTGATCGCTGTCTAGAACTAAAGTTTATTTGAACCAGAGCTCACAACTGGTCTGACGTGTAATGGAACACAAATGCACTCCAGACCTAAACTCTACTGGAATCTGAAATCACCAGACTTCATGTCTATTGGGCCCTGAGATTACACCGAGGCTCAAGACTATTGTAAGCCGACCTTACAACAGCCCTAACTTTCCAGCCTTGATTCACTCTAAAAGCTTTTTCCTCCCTTGTATTCGATTAATTATTTTCGGATATATAAATCTGTCTCTACAAACTACACATTACTAACTGCTCGCTATTATCATAGCAGGAGTTCAGAAAAACTACCTTCCTAATTGACTCAGTTCATGCCTTCATAAGAGTTTTAGCTACATCCTGTTCGATTATAATGTTGTGGAGTAGTTTTTCCACTGAAAGTTATAATCGTACAATGTCGGTTGCTAATCGACTTAACGCACACAAAAAGATAGGAAACTTTGTCACCTTCCACTTAAAGCTGATTCCTTAGTATTCGGCTAAATGCCGCCTAATATCACCTGCTTTAGTCCAACAATGTCCAAACTAGAACTAACTAATAGTTGCACTGAACTCCAATAGAACTCTAAAGAACTCTCTAGAACCTATCTGTACTCCTAAGAACTTCCCAAGAACTTCAATATTTATTATGCATATGTACAAATCTGACACGAGGCCTAAAACGGGGATGGGGAAGGCTGGTTATCCTCGGTCCTAATTTAACTTAGCTATTCACTTTCGTCGACCCTGACACACTTACAATGAACCTTACACCAAAATACCACATTTTTACTTACCATTTTACCACGTCCACCATAATGCCTCAGTTGCTCTATGTAGTCCTACTTAACTCCCTATGTACAAATTTCCAGTGGAGGGCATGGGCAGAAGATAACAACATTAAAAATTCCCCAATGATTTTATACATTGAAATACAATATTTACAAGAAACTAAATAAAATCGTATTAGTAATAACCCCCCCACTACTCTAAAAAAAACTTTCCAATAGCTTTTCGTGTTAACTTCCTGTTAACTCTTATTAATATAGGAAGGAGAGTCCATTATCTGAGGAATAGGTGTGTTTCACCATAACATTAATATAAGAGGGAGAGTTCATTACCTGAGGAATAGGTGTGTTTCAACATAACAAAGAAGACAAATGCTGTAAAATGTCTATTACAGCCAGTATCAGCCTTGAAAATATTATTCACCCCCCCCACATAACGTACAAAAGAGGATTTTCTAAGGCATATACATGAAGAAACTGCTAATCAAATTATAGATGCGGTCACAGTGTAATCATTTACTAATTAAATCTGAATTATAAAAATCCAGATTTCTGTTTAAAGAAAATTTAGTCCAATTTTCAAGTAATTATGAAAAATTACTCCTAAGACTTGCATAGATATGAATAATTTACGAATAATGACGTGCATGCGCACTGGACATCTAATATACAAACGTCCATGCGCACAAACGGTAGTTTACACTTGCATATTTTTTTTAATTATAAAAGTCCATAATCTTTGTCAATTATTCCATACAAGTTAATTATTGGTTGAATCATTAACTTACTTTTCTTGCTTTGTTTATCTTTCTAATTCGACTCATTTTAAATTTTCTCGAATTTCGAAGTTCTTGAATTTTCTTGTTCAGGTTCCTTGATTAACATGTTTGGACAATGCATATATTTCACAAAGAAAAAACATTTAATTTTGAACTAAAAAAAATGGTTAATTTTCATTCATTACAGCTGTTTTCTTTTATAATGCTCATTAAGTTTAAACAGCGAAAACAAATGTTGAAATTAAAGCACGGCATATAGTGTGTTTTGATGCAGTGGTTATCCACATAAAACATAAAAACTGTGAGCCAAGTTCAAGTTCACTTACGAGTAAAAGCCTTTAGGAAAATAATTTAATCCGTTTAATATTAGAATTGCAAATTTTCAAAGGGGCTATTATCATTGTTAATAAAGGTGCTGATATATCTGTGAATATGAGGGCTTCAATTGTTTTTCTTTAATTTGATGAAGCTGTCTGACAAAAATAAATACAAATCAAAACCTTTTAAAATTACATTTATCTAATCAAATTGTTACTGATATCTTTGATACGCAAAAATATTCATCCTAATTTTTTTTCACTTGGAATCTTTACATGATTTACTGAATTCAGTGTTACTTCTTCGGATCACAACAATAATCGAGTCATCTAGTGCACATCCTTATATTGTGAAATTCTTTTATTTTCTTCTTTCATGTCGAGAAGGAAGGTAAGTAAAGACACACCTACACACATATATGTATATATTATGAATCTTTTCACCCCGCGTAAGGCAAAAAGCCGTTAAATTAAAGAGTGGAAGAATACGAAGAAAGTGAAGAGTTTATTAAAGACAAATTCCAATTTAAGCAAAAAAAAAAAAAAAAAAAAGAAGACAAAACAAATATTGATACCGCTTTTAAAGTTTAGAACATCAAAGTATCATATGCATTTTCGTCACACATAGATTCTATCTGAAAATATGATATATATATAGTGTATCGGGGCAGCATATAATATTCTAAATATATAATGTTAAATATAAGAGACAATGAATGTCTATTATGCTTAATCATGAGCCGTTCTAAACATCGTTCTAAAATTCTCCAACATTTGGATAATATCTTATTAAGTTGCTTCTAAGCTTTCGGTTCACATGAGCCATCTTCAGAGAGGTTACAAAGACGTTAACATAAAAACATGCACCATCAGCAACGATTACATCTTGTGTTGACGTAAAACTTTGCTAGGCAACGATAAAAGTTACCAAATATAGCAACCGCAGTTCGTAAATTTGTAATGCGGTTCTATGACGTCACACCGCGTGAGAGCTCGAAATGATAACAGAACCATATATTTAAATGTAATGTAATGTGTCATGACCAGATTTAAACATGATTTTATTTAGTGTGGGCGGTTTGGATTTAATGTAGATGGCTTCCAATATCTGAAAGGTTCTTTTTACTGTGTGTATGAGTGAGTATTATTGTGTTGCTGACTAAAATCTATCTGATATTACCTACATTGCTATGCTTTTTTAAGAAATGTTGTTTAATTGTACTCTGATCAGAAAGGTGACATGTAATAAATATATATATATGTGTGTGATGTGTGTGTGCGTGTGTGTGTGTGTGTGTCAGATTAAATAAATTGCAAACAATATGTTTGCTTATTTTTAATAAAATCCGTTCATACTCACGGATAATCTTTCGCGTATTCCAATTAACAGAGCTGTAACGTTGACAGATGTTATTTTCATTCATTTCTTAAGGTACCCAAGTATTTTCAACCTCTTTCCGAGGTCATCTTCAGGGGTGTGAGTTATGGCAACAATGTAACCGCAAAACTGTGTTGCTAAAATTTACTGTACTTTTTTCCTGCTTCAAATATAACGGTTGACAAATTGTCCAAATTGGATTTTTTTTATCTGTTTTAATGTCATGGTCATACACGTGTTAAAGCATTAAAAAACTGTTCTTTTTACAAACATTTTTGAATATTACTGCAGTATTCATAGCCGATTCTATTAATTGACGGCTTAAGTGTTTTAATGACCATTTAACACACTGACTGAAAATAAT
This sequence comes from Ascarosepion bandense, assembly GCA_037127315.1. NCBI lineage: Eukaryota > Metazoa > Mollusca > Cephalopoda > Sepiida > Sepiidae > Ascarosepion > Ascarosepion bandense. Next base: position 2,658,178 of record JBBBDQ010001423.1, read on the forward strand.
AGTTGAAAACATACTGCGGGAAAATCTTCTGTCCAGTCAGTCATGTCTCTTTCGAGACATGATCGCCCAAGCGTGTATCACGTATGGCATTTAACTGACTGACTGAATATAATAGTTGAAAAGATGATTAAGGCTTCTGTTGGGTATAAAGTGGGGGATTACTTTTAGATTGCTATGAAGTGATCCCTCACTAATTACTACTCAATCATATAATACATTTCTTCTACCTCTAGCTACGAGTCAAACAACTGGACATATTGGGTTCTGTAGCCTTGGCTGTCAACCAGTCTACCGTACAAAATAATGGCAACATACTGCGGCATAATGTTCTGCCCAGTCAATCATGTCTCAAAAGAGACATGTCGCCCAAATCGCTCAACACGTATGGTATTTAACTGATTGACTGAATATAATAGTTGAAAACAAAATTAAGGCTTCTGCTGGACATAAAAAGGGGGATTACTTTTATATTGTTATGAGATAATAACCTGATCCCCTACTAATTACTAATCAATAATATCATATATCACTTCTCTCTCTAGCTATGGGTCAAATAATAGGACAGATTGGGTTCTATAGCCTTGGTTGGTGACCAGTTTACCGCAGAAAATAATGGCAACCTACTGCGGGATACATCCTCTGCCCAGTCAGTCATGTCTCTTTCGTGACATGATCGCCCAAACGTGTATCACGTATGGCATTTAACTGACTGACTGAATATTATAGTTGAAAGCATTATTAAGGCTTCTACTGGGTATAAAGTGGGAGATCAGTTTTATATTGTTATGAAGTAATAAACTGATCCCCTTCTAATAATATAATACATCACCTCTCTCCCTCTCTAGCTATGAGTCAAATACAAGGACAGATTGGGTTCTATAGCCTTGGCTGGCAAACAGTCCACCGCAGAACGTAATGGCAACCTACTGCGGGATAGTCTTCTGCTCAGTCAGTCATGTCTCTTTCGAGACATGATCGCCCAAAGTGTGTATCACGTATTGTAAATAACTGACTGATTATAAATGTAATCACATAGAGTACGAGAGAATAAATACAGAACAGTGTGTTTGCATCTTGTTCACATATGTTCACACTCCACCCACACGGTTGACACTCCACCCACACAGTTCACACTCCACCCACATCTATTTAACAGGTGAAGAGGCTCATCCCTTGTTTCCTGTTTAGGATGCCGTTTCCGGTTTTCTCTTTTCCAATCTTCTCACTTTTTTTTTTCAATTGGAGTAGATAGACTAAAGTATCGCCCGGTTCACAGTCCACCCACGTCTATTGAACAGGTTAAGAGACTCATCCCTTGTTCCCTGTTTAGGATGTGGTTTCTGGATTCCTCTTTTCCATTCTTTTTACCCTTACGTAGCCCCCAGCGCATCAGTGGCGTTATCGCCTTCCTTGGGGTGATAAGATTAAAAAAAAAAATTAAAAAAAAAAATCTCATAATTTTAATGCATTTTTTAGTTATACCTTGTTCGCATTGATAAGTGATGTCCCTGTGAACTGCTGAAAATATTCAGATCTGTAAAAAATACCCGGGACATTATGCCTACTACAAAAGTATTCCTGAATATAACTAAGATTCTAAAACACTTGAACTAAAATTTATCAGTATTGTCATGTCACCGGTTTCATTTCAAATAACTTTCACGATTTTTAACATTCGCCAAAATTATTTAGATATTGTAAAACGTATTGTTTAAATGAGCGGTAAACCGAACATATAAGCAGGAACATTTGAAAAAATTTATATATCGACTCCGACTGATACCAAATCGATCGAGTTTCGATTCCGGCCAGAAGCAAGTGGATATGTCTAGCCACACTGATGAGCTGTGATCCAGCGAAACAGGCTTGTATGTGGATGACTAATATATTATGCTCTCATTACGATTAAGCTCTCTACAGAAGAAAATTTTAAAAACAGTTTCCACTTCTGCGATATATGCGTGACTATTCAGAAATGAATTGAGTTCTTTTGGTGATTGGCGTGTGTATACACTGCTTATATAAAACACGTTAAAAATTTCCTTTCTCTGATTCCATGCGCCTATGGCTTCATAGGTAGCGAATCCGACTCTACACTAAATGGGTTGTGCTCACACCAAATGGGTTGTGCTCACACCAAATGGGTTGTGCTCACACCAAATGGGTTGTGTTTCGATCCCGACCAGAAGCAAGTGGATGTGTCTAGCCACACTGATGTGCTGTGATACAGCGAATATGTATATATATATATATATACTTTTGAGTCTGTTGTTTTTTTTTCTCTCATTTTTACATCATGTATGCAACATTGTAGTGTTTCCTGCGTCTAAAACAAAATATCCAAAACTTCCTCTTAGAAATTATAAAATTCAAACTAATTTTTAAATGATAGAATACGCTGTTAAACACTTTGAGATGCAATGTGAGATCAGGTTCTAGTATAAAATCAAGAAAATATCATTGGTATTTGAGTAATGACAGAATGATTTAACATAAGTAAAATATTTTGTCTGAAACAAAACTCAAAATACAGAAAATGTTACATGAAAATAAAAAAGAACATCCGATTCTCTTCGAGTAAAAATATTTCAATTAATTACCAAATTGTTGTAAAAGAATCAATTATCAGAATTTATTGATTGACAAAATAATCATGATTAATTTGCACTCAATTTTAAGTAAAAAAAAATATAATAATTACTTTTGATATAAATATTTTCTAGTAAATATTTTTTAAATAAAGTTATATTTCACATCACATACACACCAATATATATATATATATATAGATATTGATATTTTAATACTTAGTTTATGGTCGTAATAGGTTTAGACCAGGAAAACATTTTTATTAAAAAGTGTTCAATTTAATTATATTGTAGAACTTTTGAATATTAGACATTTTTAAACGTGTCATTTCTCTACACAGGTTTTTACCATGATTGGTGTCTTCAGGCGATTTTTAATAACTGATTTTACCATTTACCGTTTTTCTTCTTAAGAACGCTCTTGTATCGGAGTTTTATTTGAACGTTAACGTGGCAGGGAATTTATGAACGCGCAATTTTTAAATTAAAACGAATTATGGCGTTTTTATATATGCTTATATAAACCTAAGCGGTATTTCTTAGTGTGGATGCATTTAGTCATAATTTCTGTTCCTTCATTTAACAGTTCACTATATATATATATATATATATATATATATATATATATATATATATGAATGACCAAAAACGATATTTCATGATGGAAAGTAAACGGATACAGTTCATATATTTTAGAAAGAATTGTAAGCGTAAAGCGTTTAAAATAAAACACTAATTTGCTAAACAAAAGAAGTGAGTTGACGATTACTTGCAAACATGGAAATAAATATCTTCTTAAATATATGGACACGAATTAACACAGATTATTCTTTGGAAAAAACAATGTCGCTGACGTGACGTAGAATCTCTATTAGAGATTCTATGTCGAAATGTACATCTGACACCTTTGAAATTTCAAATTTTTATCTAATATATATATATATATATATATATATATTAGAGAAAAATTTCAAATTTCAAAGGTGTCGGATGTACATTTTCGACACAGGATCTCTAATATACATCCGACACCTTTGAATTTTGAAAATTTTCTCTAATATATATATATATTAGAGAAAAATTTCAAATTTCAAAGGTGTCGGATGTACATTTCAAAACAGGATCTCTAATAGAGACAATATGTCACGTCAGCGACATTGTTTTTCCAAATGGCGAAGGCCCTGGGTTAGAGTGTGGAGGGGTTTTTGGTTAACAACGGTCACAAAGTGGAAAAGGACAGAGCTGGTAGTCGCGGGATTACAGGGTGTTGAAATGGTATATTTAGGAAGGGGAGGAATAGGAGTTCATTTTTTATAAAGATAGACAACTAAATGAGTTAAATTACTTTTTAAAGTTAAGATTTTGGGCCGTTTGAAGAGGTGTATTTAGGCGAGAAGGAATGATATTCAATATAAGATTTAAAAAGAATTTTTTAAGTTTATTTGATTAAACCTTTTAGGTAGAATCGAGTTAAATGCCAATTACAGGAAGTTATCAGTTTAAAAATTATTAGAGAAAAAATATTAGAGAAAAAAAATATATATATACATATATGTGTAACCAAGGAAAAAGGGGTTTAGTAAAAGAATCCATATTTTCTGAAGATAGACAATTAAAGGAGCTTGGGATAGGAAGGTAGGGGGGTTAAAATACTTCTTAAGGTTAACGTTAGGGTAAAATTAAGAATAAAATTTAAATTGAATCCTTTTAATTTATATTCTAACATCTAGTCAAC
>JBBBDQ010001423.1:2667500-2930000 GCA_037127315.1 Ascarosepion bandense
AAATAGCCACCTGCCACTACTAACTCAGAGGACAAGCAACATACCTCCCACTAACAAAAAACAAAAAAAAAACAAAACAAAAATAATTCTAAAATTCCGCTAGCTTAAACCTATAAAATGTCCTACCCTTCATTTACTAGAACTAACCCCTGGGCTTAAAATGTTTCCTCATTCTTTGTTATGAGAAAGAGTGACAGGTTATAGGACGTGTCAGGAAGTGGGTAAGAGAATGAGGAGAATATTGATGAGAGTAGAGTGAACAGAGAAAGTAGCATGAGTGAGAAGGATGCAAGTTAGTGAGATAGCTGACTATTGAATTTATATTTAAATTCTTAGAGATTGTAGCTGTCTGAGAAGTAATAAAACGAAAGGAAATTCCAAATAAATCTATCTAAAAATCACATGGAAGATCTTCTCTGTCGTTTGGTTTGTAGTCATTGACAAGTTTAAACGAGTTTTCATTTATAGCTATTAGAAGTGTTTCAACTTTGCAACTCAAAATTGAGATAGCATTCTCTTCTATGGAAAGTACAATTTTTCGACTAATCATGTTATTACAAAATACTTCTAATTGTCTTGATAGAACCAAGTGATTCTATCAAATGATATTTTTTTTATTATCATATCGCTCTAAGCAAGGCAGTATACTGCCACTGTTTTGCAAGGGGCTATATAGGAGAAAAGTTATGAGAAAGAGTGACAGGTTATAGAGGGTGTCAGGAAGTGGGTAAGAGAAGGATGAGAATACTGATGAGAGTGGAGTGGAAAGAGAACGGAGAAAAGAGCATGAGAGAGAGAGAGAGGATGCAATTTAGTGAGATAGGTTATGACTATTGACTTTACATTAAAATTCTTGAAGATTGTAGCTATCGGGAAAGCAAGTAAACAAGAAAATTCCACAAGAATATATCTAAAAATCATATGGACGATCTGTTCTACTCAAAGTTAGACAGCAGTCCCTTCGAAGGAAACTACTATTTTTGTGTAATCATTTCATTACAAAATATGTGTGATTAATTCTCTTGATAATGTGATCGATACCAAATTAGCAGAGCGCCTGCGGTCGCACTCTCACCGGCGTGACGTGACTTCCCTGTGCCTATTCTATAAATACTTTCACGGCATCTGCTCCGATGAACTTAGATCACTGGTGTCCCCGCCTAGGTACGAATTTGCACGAGTGACTAGATTAGTTACTAGGTCCCAACCTTTTACAGTGAAACCGATAAAATGTAACCGCAATTTCTGCTCCAACAGCTTCTTTTCTCGCATTTCCCACCTGAGGAATTCCCTTCTACATACTTGCTTCCCCGACAGCTACAATCTCCAGGAGTTTAAATGTAAGGTCAATAAACACCTCCTAACACACTAACTCGCATCCATTCTCTGAAACACTCTTCCCATCTACATCTTTACCCGTCTTTCACCCTCCTTCTGACATTTCCTATATCTAACCACTCTCTCTTCATTTTCTCGTATGTAACCCCCTGTGCAATAGTGGCGGTGGAATGCCTTGCTTGGGGTGAATTGATTAAAAGAAAAAGAACCAAAGTGGTTCTATCAAACGATATGCCTCATTCTCTCTATACACTTGACCTTCTCTAATTATTCTGATTTTTTAATGCGAGTTGTGAACTCCAATAGAGCATTGCATTCACAGAACCCTTTCCAATCTTCTACTTTTATGTACCCTGTCTTTTCAGAACGTAGGCGATCATGGCTTTTCACATCTCCCCGTCCCTGGTGGCTCTCAGAACGCCTTCTCCTGTTGCACCGTGCAACCATCGTCCCATCAGCCACCTGATCAGGTCCTTCAAATATGTTATCTGCTGCTTTCCTCTGTCTCTTTTTTCTGTTAGCAACAGGTTCTCCAAGCTCTCCTTCCTCATTCCATGTCCCAGAAACTTCAATTGTCTCTTCCTGATGCTCAGTATTAATTTCCTTTTCGTCTCCATCCTTTCCAAAACCTCGTCATTGCTCACATGACCAGTCCATGATATCCGCAGAATCCTTCTGTAGAACCACATATCAGCTGCTTCAAATTTTTCTTTCATTTACGGACAGATTGTCCAACATTCACTGCCATATTGAAGAACTGACATCACATAGCAATCCAGTACTCTCTTCTTTGTTTCTAGTGAAATTGTCCCGTTTCTTAATACTTTACTCAACTTCTGGAATGCTTCTTTCGCCATGCCAATTCGCCTTCGGATCTCAGTGTCCCACTTTCCTTCTTCTGTTAGAACTCTTCCTAGGTATTTAAACTTCACTCAGGTGAGGGACTCTAAAACCCTTTCCAATATCTATCGAATATAACATCTCTATGTCATTTGCACTTACGTTAAATTTATAAACGCCTCATTTTCTTCAGAAATATTTGTTGGCGTTGATATTCTGTCTTGCCTTGCCTGAAAGATATCTTTTTTACCATTGTTTTCATTTGATTCGCTGTTTTATTAGTTGTTATCTAAACTTATTTATAAATGGAGCTTTGTCTCTCTCTCTCTCTCTCTCTCTCTCTCTCTCTCTCTCTCTCTCTCTCTGTGTCTGTGTCTGTGTGTGTGTCTCCGTGTGTGTGTGTCTCTGTGTGTGTGTCTCTGTGTGGGTGTGTGTCTGTGTGTGTGTGTGTGTGTGTGTCCGTTAGCTGAGGAATAGGTGTGTTTCCCCATAACAAAATTATTCTTAGTACATCTGATATAATGTTTGCTAAGATTACAATTTTCCTTAGTGGACATGGTAGCTTCATATACTATTGAATTTGTAAGGCATTTATTTTGGAAAGAACATACGTTAAAGCTATGACAATTGATGTATATTGTGTTATCATTATACATGTTTGCTGTATTTAATATAATAACGTTGATTTAGGATTTTATTATTGTGTTTTTCTTATAATAGCAACATTATCAGTGCAGCTATAACTATGTTTTAGTGTATTTTTATTAAAGATTTAGTAATCATAATACTAAACACACGCATAGAAATATATATATAGCATTAATGTAGACAAATTTCTCATTTAATAGAAGCTTCAAAGTCCACATGACTCTGCTCTGTTAAGTGAGAAACATCTCCATTAATGTTATTAACGGTAAATCTTTATTTCGATATCGAGCACATTACGACAAAACCCTGCTTGTTAAAATAACTATTTCTTAACAGAAACCCTCTAAAAAACAACAGTCTTGACATTAGCATCACCACAACTCAATATATATATATATATATATATATATAAATATATATATATATATATATATAAATTTATTTATAAATGATATTTGTTTGTGTGTGCTTATGTGTCTGTGTGTGTGTGTGTGCGTTACCTATAGACTCCGAAACGGTTGAACCGAATTTCTTGAAAATTTACACAGTTGTATTATAAGCGTATGCGAGTGTTATCAGCTAGGTTTTGTGTCGAGGTACCCTGGATAAATATCGAAAATCGATAATCGAAAAAATTGGGTTATAGAATGAGTGGTCCGATTTTAATCAAATTTGATACACTTATAGACAAAGACATAAGAAACGATATTCAGAAGTTTCAAGGTTGCAGTTCTTACAATAGTGCAGAAAATCGATAATATATATATATATATATATATATATATATATATATAAAAGACAAGATGTTTGTGTGTGTGTCTGTTTATCTGCCTGTATGTCTGTATTTTTTCAGCCCTTTTATTTTAGTTTTTGCTTTGGGTTTGGCTCTAAGTAGGTATAATTGTAATTCTTATTCTCAGCTATGATACCATTTACTCAGAGGACTTATTCAGCCTTCAAAATTCAGTTTAAGACCATAAAGACTTATTTGATATCGATAACAGGAAATCAAAATTTGACCTACATCCATTCATTTTTCTTCAGTCTACGGTTTCGCTTTAACTGGAAACAACTATTGCATTTTAGTCTTTCGTGCCAACGTCCAAAGAGTCTGAGCTCCAGGACCATGGATTAGTTTTAAAGCTTTCATTAAACCCGAGCAACGCCGGACTATAATGCTAGTTCGTTATATCTTTGCATCGTTTCTGCAAGTTAATTTTCCTTCTGGTGGATCCGTATCTGAGGAGAAGCGGATAACTGCCTGTCGAAATTATGTATTTTTTTAAATCAAAAGAATGAAAAAATACGCACAAAATTCAATCATTACATTAACCTGAAATTTAAAAGTTAATTCTTCAAATATAATTTTAAAAAAAAAAGAAAGAAAACCTGAAAAATCACAACAGAAAATATTTTCAATGAAGTATATTTTTTAAAAAATCGGTTTCATCCAAAGACGAACAGAAGAAACACTGAGATACAATGGGTTCCTGAGTGTGGAAAAATTATGAAAAGAATTTTTACTAAATAGCACGAAGATAGGTTACACAGGAAGGCTAGATTGAAATTGTATTTAAATTTTTGGCTGGAAAGCTTGTAACCGGAAGGGAGTTCAACAAGCGAGAAATTAGAAAAAATAAACTGTTAGGCCTAGAATTTACGGTTACATTTAGCCAGCTCAGCTGTAAATGGATCAGAATATTCAAAGTGGCGACTCTGTTGGAAAAAGGAATTCTTATGTTTCACGAAAAAGGCTTATACGGCAAGGGTTTTTAGCGTAACCATGCAAAACGTTTTGATTCCAAGTAAAGCCGTGCTATATTACAGACAAAATTATTGATCGATGGAATTTTAGAAAACTTACCTATGGATAGAAGAATGGCGACGATTCCGTTGTTGGTCTCTGCACATCTTTTATTGGCCAATTACGTGCGCCTGTTTTACGGCCAGTTGTCTTTCTGTAAACCTGTAGCGATGGGTTACTCAGTATCGACCTAAAAATAATTAAACCTCAAACAAATTGAAAGTTGGTGATCAGGCGCACCGGATACGAACTTCTCGTCTGCTTTCACAAAATGTCGGAAAATGATATTTTGATGGAAAGAATTAAAAGTAATGTCCGACTTAATTATGTTCATATTTTAATTAATTTGCTAAATGACATTATTATTTTGCAATTATCCGAAACTATATATTTATTAATATGTCGATTCTTGCAAAGAACGTAAATTTCGACTAATATCAAAACAGCAGTTAGCAAATATTACAATATAGCAACAAATACTTATTAGTATAACGATTATTAGTACAATCGCGTCTCGCCTATCGGCCCGTTTCTAATCGACTGAAAGATAATTTGGCAACTGTTGGTTGTTTTCTAAAGTCTTTTCTTCACATATATTTTTTATTCCATAGGAACTCTGAAACTTTTCAAATATATATTTAATGTCTGAGCGAAAAGTAAGAGGACTTATCGTATAAAAAGAAAACTACAACATATTGGTATTTAATCTCTGTTTTCTTCTTGTTTTTTTTAATCATTTCGCTACAAGCAAGGCAATCCACTGCCACTATTGCGCAGGGGGTTACATAGGAGAAAGTGAAGAGAGAGTGGTTAGAGATAGGAAATGTCAGAAGGAGGGTGATAGACGGGTAAGGATGTAGATGGGAAGAGTATCTGAGAGAATGGATGCGAGTTAGTGTGTTAGGAGGTGTCTATTGACCTTACATTTAAACTCCTGGAGGTTGTAGCTGTCGGGGAAGCAATCATGTGGAAGGGAAATCCACAGGCGCGAAGTACAAGAGAAAAAGCTGTTGGAGCAGAAATTGCGGTTACATTTTATCGGTTTCACTGTAAAAGGGTGGGACCTAGTTGCTAATCTAGTATCTCGTGCAAATTCGTACCTAGGGGGCACCAGTGATCTAAGTTCATCGGAGCAGAAGCCGTGAAAGTATTTATTGAAGAGGCACAGGGAAGCCAAATCACGCCGGTGAGAGAGTGACTGCAGTCGGTCTGCCAAGTCGGTATCGATCACATTACAGATTCGCCCTTATATTTTGTCAAGAACCCCGAGGAGAATTGCAGGGGCACCTGACCAGATTTTAATGTTGCGTTGTTTCTTCAAATATTTTACAATCTTGTTGCTTTTCAGTAGGATTTGATTGTTGAAGGGGAAGTGTAGCAAGGGAATTGATCTGGGGAATATGGTAATGGTCTTACCTGGGGCATTTTGTCATAGTCAAAACCTTCTTTAATATATATATATATATATATATATATAAGAAAAAAATAAGCCAGGCACGTTATTTCCTGGTAAATCGGAAGTGTAGCCTATTTCAGGCGAACCATCATCAGCTTCCTCCTTTATTGTACAGAAGATTTTAAACTAATGAAATTCACAAAGACCCCCCCAAAAAAACGGAATAAAAATAAAGATCGCTCCCTTAAAAGAGAAAATTTAAGAAAAAATACATCATTACATCAGTTCGGCGATTACACATACATATTCATACATCAGCATATATATACGTAACATATAATCAAAGAGCACGCGTAATAGCGGATGTCAACTTAAACTTAAAGATACATTATGCAAGTCAGTTAGACGGCTGACACGTAGATTTTAAAAGTAAAGAAAGGGGGTTAGGTGAGAGAGAGAGATAGAGTCAAAGAGAAAGGGTAAGTATCTTAAAGCGTAAATGAAAAGAAGAAGAAAAAAGAGAGAAAGAAATTAGAGAGTTATCCCATCACTGTATGTACAGGATACTCCTTTGGATTCTTCTATATCTATATATACATATATGCTAATATATATTAATATATTATGCTCTCATTAAGATTGAACTCTTTAGAGAAAGAAATTTTAAGAACAGTTTCCACTTCTGCGATATATGCATGGCTCTTCAGAAATGAATTGAGTTCTTTCGGTGACTGAAATATTTGAATACCGTAAATGTTTTTTCTGTTATAAGTGAAAATATAAAAAACAAACAAATAAAGAAAAACAAGCACTATTTTAATAGAGCTTAATATATAGAGTCAAATTGTTCCATATAAGAGCCCTTAGACAAAAATGCTGGTCTCAATTTCTGACTCAAATCTTTTGCTGTAATATGTTGATGTCTTACTTCAAAACCATATACAGTTTGCAAAGCTTCCGTCGTTAACTTGACTGCTCGTTCCTTGTTTTGGGAATGTGAGGGCAAATTTGGCAAGTCAAGCTTGGTTCCATTTAACAATGATTCCTGAAGTTCAGATTCAGAAAAATATTCCGTCATTGGTGGTTCAAAAATGCCACATAATGATAAATCTATCAAGCGTGTCCAGTGTGTGGCATTAAAATTAATAGGTTGGTATTCTTTTTAACCTTTTCTTGGTTGACTCCTCACTCCTGAAAGAATATAAAAATTTATTGATTCATTTAAAAAATTCTAATCTCTACTACTTTAATAATTATGGTGAAATTAGATAAAATCTTTAAAATGATTCTATAAACTGCAATAAATAATTAAGTCATTGATATATAAATAAATATTTACTTACCTCATGGCCAAAACTCTTTTTAAAGCTTCTTCTCTATCTTCAACTTCATCAGATTTGACCATGGAATATAGGTTTTCAGGCAGTTTTTTTTTCGGCGTATATGTGATTTTTTAAAAATATTTTAACCTTCTTTGTTGCTTACTCAGTCGGTCCATGGAAATATTATCATCCTTCTGTAGATCTAGATATCTTTTCTCCCCTATTTTCTCTTTATCTGTACGTGAAATGGAATCATTCACTGCTATAGAAAAGTTTCATGGTAGCATCACCCATTTAACGGATTGAACTCTTCCTACAACTACGTATACTTCCCCTCACAAGAGGAGAGCAGAGCTCAGAGAGAGAGAGAGAGAGAGAGAGAGAGAGAGAGAGAGATCAGATAAGCAGATCAGCATAAACCGATAGGGAGAGATAGCCAAGACTGCTACTGTATGACCATCTTATTTATCGTTCTACTAACAGAGTTCCACGTATGTGTATTTTGCTGTGTTTAATATATATATATATATATATGTGTGTGTGTGTGTGTGTGTGTGTGTGTGTGTGTGTGTGTGTGTGTGTGTGTGCGTAATGAATTATTTTGAACATTATTTTTACCGATACTCGTATTTAAGTAGATATTCTGTGTTTAATTAAACAGTATTTTATATTTATATCTACCGGCCTGATTATTTTACGATAAACTTTATTGCGAAAATGTGTGCTATCCAGCAGGATTCGAACCTCCGACCCCTATTTACATAGGGGAAGCTACCATTTGATCTGTTACTGTCTTAACCACTCGACCATGAATAGCCTCTTGATCAGACGAGGTTTTTTATCATGCCTATATAACACAATTTTCGATCTACCGTAAACAAACCATATCTGCTCTGAAATGTATCGTAATGTCAACAAATGTAAACATGTTACGGAAATTAACGAATTTTAACGAAAAATAATTCATTACAAATTGTCGGTTGCTTATAACCAAGTTTCGTTAAAATTCGTTAATTTCCGTAACATATATATATATATATATATCGTTATTTCTTATTTTGTTGTTGTTGTATTATTTTTTGCAGGACTTCTTAAACCGGGTCCACGACAAAAAGGAACCACATATCACAATGCAGATCATTACTTTCATCTTCTTCTTTATTCCTTATACATTGTTTTGCTTCTGAAAGGCATCTTTCTGCTGCACGTTCGGATTTCGATACTGTATTATCCATTCTTTGTTAAAACCCTGCCCAGATACTTCTTTGATGTTGACATTCTTCAATTCCTTGTTTTCATTTTGCATCTTATCCTTTCCTGACAACAATACATTCTACCTTCTAAAAATTGGTGGTGAGTTCTTTCTTCTCGATTTTGTTTTCTAAATTGTCTATAAGGTCCTAGAGATTTCTGTCTTTGTCGGCCATCAACAAAATATCATCTGCCTATATTACATTGTTAAGATGACGCCTACCGATAATAATACCTGTTTGGGTAATCAACTTCTTTCCGGATAGCCTCGCTATTAAATAAGCATGAAGAGAATACAGTATGTACATTAAAGGAATTGCCAATTGCACAAAAACAACATTGTAATGAGATTTTATGGCTGTTCGTTCGTCCGGGATGATTTAAAGTGTTAACGCGTTAAGTGAGGAGTATTATTTAATTAACTTTTCAATTGAATTAAATTTGATTGACTTTGATAGTTTACGGCTATATTTTTGCCAATAATTTACCATGATTTGCTTAAGATTTATAACAACGTGGAAGGAAAAGAAATTATATAATAAAACTACTCTGTCAGATTTGTTATATATCTTGATATTCGAACGGAATTATTTGAATTGGCAGATTCTCGTTTAAATTTCAGGATATACACTGCTCAAAAAAATTATCGGTACACTTTGAAAGCACATCAGATTTAAACAGGGAAAAAAATAATCTAGAATATCTTTCCCGATAATAAGTAGGTGATGTCTTAGTAACAAAGTGATGCCACATATTTTGATTGAAATGAAAATTATCGCTCTATGGATGGGGGGAAATCAAAGACCCCCCAAAAAATAAAAGTCCAAAAATGATGCAGCAGACTGGTCCATTTTGCCAAAATGTCATTTAGGAACTCAAAATATTCTCAGTGGTTTGTGTGGCCCCCGAGTGCTTGTACGCATGCCTGACAACGTCGGGGCATGCTCCCAATGAGACGATGGATGGTGTCCTAGGGGATCTCCTCCCATATCTGAACCAGGGCATCATTGAGCTTCTGGACAGTCTGAGGGGCAACCTAGCGGTACAGGATGGACTTAAACATAATATCCCAGTGGTGTTCCATTGAGTTTAGATCAGGTGAACGTAGAGGTAAGTCAGTGGTATCAATTCCTTCATCCTGCAGGAACTGTCTGCGTACTCTAGCCACATGAGATCGGGCATTGCCGTGGATCAGGAGGAACTCAGGTTCTACTGCATCAGCGTAAGTTCTGACAATTGGTCCAATGATTTCATCCCGATACCTAATAGCAGTTAGTGTGCTATTATCTAACCTGTAGAGGTCTGTGCGTCCATCCAGGGATATGCCTTCCCAGACCATCATTGACCCACCACCAAACCAGTCATGCTGAATGATGTTGCATGCAGCATAATGTTCTCTACGGCATCTCAAGACACTTTCACGTCTGTCGCATGTGCTCAGATTGAACCAGCTCTCATCCCTGAAGAGTACAGGGCACCAGCAACGTAGTTGCCAACTCTGGTGATTTATGGCAAATGCCAATCGAGCTCTACGGTGCTGGGCAGTGAGCACAGGCCTACCTACAGGATGTCGAGCCCTCAGGCCACCCTCATAGAGCCTGTTTCTTATTATTTGGTCAGAAACCTTAACACCAGTAGCCTATTGGAGTTCATTTTGTAGGGCTCTGGTAGTGCTCATCCCGTTCCCCCTTGCACAAAGGCGCAGAGACCGATCCTGCTGCGGGTTTAAGGATCTTCTACGGCCCTGTCCAGCTTTCCTGGAATAACTACCTGTCTCCTGGAATCTCCTCCATGCCTTTGAGACTGAGCTGGGAGACACAGCAAACCTTCTTGAAACGGCACGTGTTGATGTGCCATCCTGGAGCAGTTGCACTACTTGTGCAATTTCTGTAGCGTCCAGGTACCGCACCATGCTATCAACAGAGACGTTGATCCAAGACAAATGAAAAACTATAGCAGTAGAAGGTGAAACAGTAAAAAATCAGCCAAAAAGAGATGAGAAGGGAAAATAAGTACAGTGGCTTCAATCCGTTCCTGTTTTGGAGCCTGTCTCATTGTTGGATGTGCGTTGTGTTGCAATGAATATCGGCTGGGAACGAGAAATCGGGGAGCCGAGTTCGAATTCTTGTTGAATTCATTGCATTCACTTATGCGCAAATATCATTTGGGAAAGGTATTAATCCGTCTCTTCCCTCCAGTTATGGGTTAAATAACAGGACAGATTGGGTTCTATAGCCTTGGTTGGCAACCAGTCTACCGCAGAAAGCAATGGCAACCTACTACGGGATAATCTTCTGCCCAGTCAGTCATGTCTCTTCCGCGACATTATCACCCAAGCGTGTATCACGTATGGCACTTAATTGACTGACTGACTCATTGTTGCTGCTTTGAAGCACCTTTGTTCATTTCATTAACAACAAAGTAGGTGAAACTGTTTAACAGCCCCCCTCTTCTACTTAACTGACCAGATCAATATCCAAAAAGTTTGACTAATAGTTTGCTATACACTGATTAAAAAGTGTTCCTCTATTTTTTTTTTAGCAGTGTAGTAAAGTTATTACGGTAAATCTTTTTTTCTTAATGCTGTGTCATTTCAGGACGTCGGCTATTATGAACCCACTACTTGCTCTTTTCCCTCGGCGCTGTTAACATTTTCCCTCTTGCTATCTCTGCCAAACCTTGCTTCAATATCATTTTGCTCAAACCCATCAAGTATGTATCACGGTATTTACTCTTACTTTGCTTCTCTCCATCCTGAGAGTATTAGATTCTTCAAGCTCTCCTTCCTCATTATGTGGTCCAGAAACTACAGCTATCTCTTCCTAATGTTAAGTATAAGTTTCCTTTTCGTTTGCATTCTCTCCGAAACCTCGTCGTTGCTCACATGTTCTGTCCATTATATATTCACTATCCATCCGTAGAATCACATTTCTCTTGCTTCGAGTCTAGCCCTTATCATTGAGAAGATCGTATAGCATTCGTTGCTATGTACAAGGACAGTACTCTTTTCTTTGTTTCTTTTGCTTTGAGTCTCTCCTTCATCTTTGAAAAGATTGTATGGCATTTGCTGCCATATAGATGGACAGATATCACATAACAGTCCAGTTTCTTTGTTTCAACGAAACCTTCCTGTCTTAATACTCTAATCAACTTTTAAAATGTCTCATTGACTACACCAATACGTTTTCAGCTCTCATTGTTGCACTTCCCAGTATTTGAATTTCTGGACCTGTTTGATTTTAGCGTCCCGACCTGTAGTTGACAGCTTGGGTTCATTTAGTGTTATGAACACCTGTTTTTCAACCCATAGCTGTATTTGCTTCAGGATTTTTAGTGTTTATGTTAAAATGGTAGGTTACTATTAATAAAAAACTCCAGTATGAAATTGCTGTGACGCGCAGGTTAAAAAACATTCGAAGTAAGCATTGTTTTTTTTATTGAATTTGTAAAACGGAATTCATGCTTGATCAATTTTGCAAATAAAAGGGAATGATGTATGTACAATTGAAAAAACCGGGGTGAGCGTTATGGGGTCCTTTAATGTGATACGATGACGTTGTTGCGCAGAAGTGGATGCATTGTCCCCGCAAAACGTGGGAGTGGTTGGCACCTTGTAGAAAACGCGAAATTGTTATGGCATATGATAAGGTAGAAGTTACAAAAATACCCGATTTTTGTTGGAATACAAATAAGCATTTCGGAGAAATAAACTATCGCAAAAAACAACATTTTTCATTAGTTGTTGCAGCACCCTGTGTGTTTTTTGTCCTCATATCAAACCATCAGGCCCTTGATCTACCAGGGACTCGATTTTGGTTGAGTTTGAGTGAAGCAACTTGGAGAAATCCATAAACGTGCGCAAAAGACCACCCGAAATTATGTTTAGCGCTATTCTTTTAAAAAGTCTGTACATTGATTTGAAAAACAATTGTGTCCATCAAAAGTTCGGACCTTGATCTACAAATTACCCGATTTTGGTTGAATTCGCAAAGGGCATCTTGAAGGAGAAGAGTTTGTAAATTCTAAGCGTTTCAGTGATTTCTGGCGTACCCTGTAAATCGATTCGAAATATTTTAGAGTAAATCGATTCGAAAAATTCTACATCATTATAATTATACATAATTATAAGTACATCATAAGGTGACCAAATTTTGGTTGAAATCAGACCAAGTGTTTTGGACGAGTAAAGTCCGTTAGAATAGAGATACGCACACACACAAACACACACACACACATCCATTTTTATATACATAGATTTCTTTGGCAACAAACAGAAAAAGAAATTAAAAAAAATAATAGCATGAAAAACTGTTTTTAATTAAGGCCTATAAATCGGTGAAAAAAAAGAAAAGACAACATTGTCTGAAAGGAGGGTACAATAGATAAACTGTCGTCTTAATTATGCGAAAATGAAAATATCATTTTAACAGTTATATTTACAAAAATATCACAAGAATATTTTAAAATACTAAAGAGTAAATTAATTCAACAAAATCGCCGTTAGCTTCAACCACGTCTCCAGCAGATTTCGGACTCTCCTGCAACTCTTCTAGACGGTCTCCTTGTTTAAGTTGAAGAATGCTGCCATAATCTTACATTTCAGTTCATCTTTAGTGTTACAAAGATTTTTGTAGGTCTCTTACTCAAATTTGCCCCAGATTACACAATAATCAAGAGGGTAACAGTCTAGGGAGTTAAATAGCCAGGTGTAGGGTGTAATGTGTCGAAGAAATTTTCTGACAGCCATGATTGTTGGCAGACATAAAAGAGTCTTTCAGCATCCACCCTCTTGACCCAGGTAAGCACTCCTTTTTCAAACGGCATTACATGTAGGCCTCCATGTTGAGTTTGAGACACATACTAGCAAATTCGAGAGACCTGTTCTTATCAGAACGATCCGTGAGATTTTTTTTTAATGTCGTGCTTTAGTAATTATTATTAGACTCATCTATTCGACTCTGCACAGTACTCAGATTGAAATACAACATGTTGAAATTTTCTTAATGGTGGAGTTCAGGGCGAATCCTAAAAAAAGTACAGCATGTCGTTTCGCAATTCAGGGAGTTCTTTTTCTCGGATACAGTACCCAACTAATCCTACTGTCAGTCAGTTAAGTGCCATACATAATACACGCTTTCGGCGATCATGTCTCGAAAGAGACATGACGGACTGGACAGAAGATTATCCCGCAGTAGATTGCCATTGCTTTCTGCGGTAGACTGCTTGCCAGCCAAGGCTATTGAACCCAATCTGTCCTTGTTATTTGACTCATAGCTAAAGGGGGAAGAGATGCATTATATTATTAAGTAATAATTAGTGGGGGATCAGTTTATTACTTCATAAAAATAGAAAACCGATCCCCCACTTTATGCCCAGTAGAAGCCTTAATCATGTTTTCAACTCTTATATTCAGTCAGTTAAGTGTCATACGTGATACACACTTTGGGCGATCATGTCTCGAAAGAGACATGACTGACTAAACAGAAGATTATCCTGCAATAGACTGCCATTGATTTCTGCGGAAGACTGATTGCCAGTCAAGGCTATGGAACCCAATTTGTCCTATTATTTAACCCATAACTAGAGGGAAGAGACGGATTAATACATTTCCCAAGGGTATTTGTGCGTAAGTGAATGCAAAGAATTCGACTGGAATTCGAATTCGGCTCCCCGATTTTTCGTTCTGAGTCGATATCCACTGCACCACAACGCACAGTACTGTGTAGTCGACAAAAAACAAAACAAATTAAAACAAAAAACACGCATGCGTGCAATTAAGCATATAAAATTTACCCATCGTACCCTATACACGGAAGCAAGAAAACTATTTCCATTAAGGACAAATTACAAATAAAAATGTACTTAAAAAAGTACATTATATCTAATTTCTAAAAATTAATTAATATTTTAATATATATATATATATATATATATATATATATATAGAGAGAGAGAGAGAGAGAGAGAGAGAGAGATGTCATTCGGCAGGATTCGAACGCGCCAGATCAATTGGGGTTTTCCCTATGTTGATAAGAGTCACAGGTTCGAATCCTGCAGAATGACACACATTTTCGTAACAAAATTTATCGTAAATAATCAGGCCGTTAGAAATAAATACACTGCTTGATTAAAAACAGAGTATCTAGTCAAATACGAATGTCGTTAAAAAAATAATGTTCAAACAAATAATTTCATATATATATATATATATATATATATATATATATATATATATATGAAATTATTTGTTTGAACATTATTGGGCGTGTTTATACGCGCTAAAAAGCCTGCATTCTTCTACTGGACGCTCGTGACCTAGGGGTAGAATCGCCGACTGATGCCATTTCGGTCGGGTTTCAGTCCTGGTTTAGGAAGCGACCGGAGTCTAAGCCGTACTGATGAGCTGTAATACAGCAAAACAGATCTGTCTGCTGATGACTATATATATATATATATATATATACGTTGAAGGAATAAAAGAAGAGGTAGGAAATGTGAATTTTATCTAATATATTTAACTTTAGTTTTTTCAAAGATTTTTTTAATAAGACACAGATTTATTTTTTTAAATGCGTGCCTTATTAACAAATCTCTAAAGAAGCTTAATAAATTGAAACATATCATATTAAAGACACCTTTTTCTATATGTTCTATACTTCTATACTATTCTATCTATCTATCTATATATATATATATATATATATATATATATATATATATATATATATATATAATGAAAATAAGTTGGGTATTCTTATAAATCCATTGGTAATAGCTTATTTCGCGGAGCTCTTACAAACGGTTCATCAGACCAAAATCATATAACAATGAATGGGTTAGTTTTATTCAGACAAGACAGTGATAGTTGTTACTAAGCAATAAGATGACCTTGGCTTGAACTTTTACTTGGCAATTCTCAAATACATGTCAGTATACTTAAGGGGCCATTTGTTTTCATCAGAAGAATTGAATTATCAGCTTTTTCTATTAATTCTAACGGTAATAATATTTTCTTTTTCTACGTACTAATTTTCTATCGTTTTTGGTCATGACAATAATATCTTTATCATGTATGATAAGAATGTTACAAAAGATGTGGTGTACTGACCAATAATACTATTTCATAAAACTAACTGGTAACAATAATAATAATAATAATAATAATAATAATAATAATGATCAATCATATAAATGGAACCGATAAGTCTGATGAAATAAACATCAAAAGAGGTATATTTCAAGGTGATTCTTTATCTCCCTTACTATTCTGCATATCATTAATAGCACTAACCAGTCAACTTAATAAGACAGAATGTGGTTATAAAATAGGCCAAAAGAAAATAAGCCATCTATTTTACATGGATGACTTAAAGTTATATGCTAAGAATGATAATGAGCTGGAAGGTCTTCTGCAAACTGTAAAATGCTTCAGCGAAGACATTGGAATGAAATTTAATTTGAATAAATGTGCTAAAGCTACAGTTTTACGTGGATCAATACAAGAAACATCCTCAATTAGCCTAGACCCTGCTGTAACAATAAAAGAATTGAAACCAGAAGAAGCTTATAAATACCTAGGTGTAAATGAGAGCGAAAACATTCACCATAAAAAAATGAAAGAAATAGTGCGTAAAGAGTACTATAGAAGGCTACGAATGATATTAAAAACTGAATTAAATTCACAGAATAGAGTTATGGCCATTAATAGCCTTGCAATCCCAGTTGTCCAATATAGCTTCAACATCTTAAACTGGACTCTAAACGACATCAGGCGAATGGATGTTAAAACAAGAAAGCTTCTTTCTAAGCATAGGATGCATCGCCAAAGGCTGATGTAGACCGTCTATACATACCCCGTAAAGAAGGTGGAAGGGGTCTTATTCAGCTGGAATTGTCATACAAGACAACAACTATTGGCTTACTAACATACATAGAAACAACAAAGGATTGGATGATACAATTAGTAAGGCAACATGAAGAAAGAAAGAAAAAATATTCAATAATAAAAGAAGGCAGTAAATACAAACAAGAATTACAGTTAGTAGATTCTGTAGAAAAGCAAAACAGTAGCCAAGAACCAACTATTGCGGCAAAAAATATGAAAATGAAAGCCAAAGATAAAGCTCTTGAAAAGATGAAACAGCGCTGGCAAGACAAACCTCTGCATGGCCAATATCCAGTACGTGCCAATAAATCCAATGTTGACAAAGTTAATACTC
Organism: Ascarosepion bandense; assembly: GCA_037127315.1. Taxonomy (NCBI): domain Eukaryota; kingdom Metazoa; phylum Mollusca; class Cephalopoda; order Sepiida; family Sepiidae; genus Ascarosepion; species Ascarosepion bandense. The sequence continues at coordinate 2,684,319 of JBBBDQ010001423.1, forward strand.
ATCGATGGTTACGTGCATCTGGATTAAAGTCTGAAACTGAAGGATTTATACTTGCAGCACAAGACCAAAGTCTTTTCACGAGAAACTTTCAGGCAAATATTATGCATAATAATATGGATCCAAAATGCAGGTTTTGTGATAAACACCAAGAAACAATAGACCACCTAATCTCAGGCTGTTCTGTGCTTGCCCCAAACGAATATAAAAATCGCCACGATAGAGTTGGGCAATATTTACATTGGGCAATGTGCAAACATTATGGAAAAGCTGTAAACAAACACTGGTATGAACATCATCCAGCACCGGTTACAGAAATAGAAGATGTAACCATTCTATGGGATTACACCATCTACACAGACAGAAAAATTGAAGCAAACAGGCCAGACATTATTGTTAAAAACCAGAAGGAGAAAACTTGTCTATTAATTGATATGGCTTGTCCAGCGGATTGTAACATAGCAATCAAGGAATTTGAAAAACTGTCAAAATATAAAGACCTGGAAATTGAAATAGAAAAAATGTGGAAATTGAAAACAAGAGTTGTGCCAGTGATAGTAGGTGCACTTGGAATGATAAAAAATGGAACAAAACAACACATTGAAAGAATCCCTGGAAACCCCAGCTTAAGAGATATACAAAAAATTGTATTATTAAGTACAGCCCACACACTAAGGAAAACGTTATCTATGTAATGCTGGGGATGATAGGGAGGATAGAAAAACATGAAATGGAGTCATAACAACACGCCACTACCTGCCTTAGGTCTCCCCGCAGACTTGGTTGGTAGTGAGACCAATGCAGAAATCTAAATATGATGAAAAATGACATAATAATAATAATAATAATAATAATGATGATGATGATGATGATGATAATAATGATAATGATGATGATGATGATGATAATAATAATAATAATGATAATAATGATGATGATGATGATGATGATGATAATAATAATAATAATAATAATAGCTTTGAAGCAAATAGGCCAGACATTATTGTTAAAAACCAGAAGGAGAAAACTTGTCTATTAATTGATATGGCTTGTCCAGCGGATTGTAACATAGCAACCAAGGAATTCGAAAAACTATCAAAATATAAAGATCTGGAAATTGAAATAGAAAAAATGTGGAAATTGAAAACAAGAGTTGTGCCAGTGATAGTAGGTGCACTTGGAATGATAAAACATGGAACAAAACAACACATTGAAAGAATCCCTGGAAACCCCAGCTTAAGAGATATACAAAAGATTTTCCTGTTAAGTACAGCCCACACACTAAGGAAAACTTTATCTATGTAATGCTGGGGATGATAGGGAAGATAGAAAAACATGAAATGGAGCCATAACAACACGCCACTACCTACCTTAGGTCTCCCCGCAGACTTGGTTGGTAGTGAGACCAAAGCAGAATTGGAAATATGATGAAAAATGACATAATAAAGCATGATGACAATGATAAATAAAAATTACAATAATAAAGATAGTTAACTAAAAATAAAAATTAAAAGATACAATGTCATTAATAAGTTTTTGGATTTTTTTCTGAATCAAAGTTAACTTCCATTTTGTTATGGAATGTTATATCTATTTTTGTGCCTGTATTCGAAAATGAGCTCATTCCTCTGGTTTAATTGGGATTTTTATATTTGATTATTACATTTTTTTCCCTCCAAGCATAGATTATATCTCTCCCTGAAAACAGATAAAATATATGAAAGAGTAGAAATAGTAACTTTTTCGGGTACCGCGGCGTCAACCAATGAAGTTTTCCTAATTTTTTTTAATGTTAAATATAAGCATTTCCGGAACAGTAAAAACAACCTTTTTAAAAAAGCAAATATAGACCATTTCATGGTCGATTACCAAATCGTTAGCCCGGTCAGTACTGACACGGAGGAGGGAGTTTTTATGAATACCGGGTACTGAGAGCAAGCTTCTAAAACCCGCAAGAAACAAAAAAATCAAGCACTCAATCCGTGCATGCATAACCATACTCTTAAATTGTTTATTCTGGGTGTGACGATAAACTACATCCGGCAGCAAGTTTCTGATCGGGAGGTTTTGAGGAGCATAGAATCAGGTTTAATTTGCTGATATTCACAGGTTCACCCTTACCCGGGGTGGTAGTACCACTTAAGTTCCAAACGATGTGCAAGTAGTGAAACCTAAAAGTGGGCTCAAAACGCGAACATATGAAATACATTTAAAAAATACCATCATAACCTTTTCAATAGTGAAAAAATAAAAAAAATAATTTATCAAAAATATACTTATTGGAAAAAAAAACAATAAAACACCAGCAATAGATTTTCTGAAAAAATGAATTACCAAATTTTACAAGAAAAAAACATTTTGATACTAAATGACGCATACATGTTGCTATGACGTTTAAGAAAAAAAAAAAAAAGGACCCGTCCAGTAGCTGTTATCGCTCTTTCCAGTATTGAAAGAGGTTAGCTTTCAAGCGTTTTATTTGAAGTGGTGTAATAACAGATTTATTGATGTGAAAATAGTCGTTGTCTGCAAATTTTAATATTCCTCAGAAAATAATTATAAAAGGGACAAACAGGTTGTGGTGCTCTGTGTGTGTGTGTGTGTGTGTGTGTGTGTGTGTGTGTGTGTGTGTGTGTGTGTGTGTGTGTAGGCGTTGATTATATTAATTAATAACACAACAGAAATAAAGTCACTGACTAGAATAATTAAGCCGTGTTTAAATTCATTGATGTTTGGTGATGACGAGATACGAATAAAAGAAAAACTGTCAGAGAAAGAAAAGTAAGGAATAAATTAAATAAATGGGGAAAAATCAAGCGGTAATAAGGAGGAAAGAAAGAAAGAAAGAAAGAAAGAAAGAGAAATAGTCAAATTAAGGAAAAAGGAAGGAAAGCAAAAAGAGTAATAATTAAAGAAAGAACGAAAGAATGAAATTGACAGAAGAAAAAGAAATAAAACAACTGTGGCAAAGACAGAAAGAAAGAAAGAGAAATAGTTAAATTAAGGAAAAATGAAAGAAAGCAAAAAAGAGTAATAATTAAGAAAAGAAAGAAAGAAAGAAAGAAAGAAAGAAATTGACAGAAGAAAAAAGAAATAAAAAACTGTGGCAAAGAAAGAAAGAAAAAAAGAAAGAAAGAGAAATAGATAAATTAAGGAAGAAGGAAGGAATGCTAAAAAAAAAGTAATAATTAAAGAAGAAAGAAAGAAAGAATGAAATTGACAGAAGAAAAAGAAATAAAAAAAACTGTGGCAAAGAAAGAAAGAAAGAAAGAAAGAAAGAGAAATAGTTAAATTAAGGAAAAAAGAAAGAAAGAAAGCAAAAAAGAGTAATAAGTAAGAAAGAAAGAATGAAAGAAAGAAAGAAATTGACAGAACAAAAAAGTAATAAATAACTGTGGCAAAGAAAGAAAGAAAGAAAGAAAGAAAGAAAGAAATTGACAGAAGAAAAAAGAAATAAAAAACTGTGGCAAACAAAGAAAGAAAGATAAAAAGGAAGAAAGAAAGAGAAATAGTTAAAGAAAGAAAAAATTGACAGAAAAATATATAAAGAAAGAAAAACTTCGAGAAATAAATAAAGAAAACGTAATAATTAAAAAAAGAAAGAAAGAAAGAAAGAAAGAAAAATAATCAAGAAAGAAAAAATGGACAAATCGAAATATGTAGACAAAGAAAAACATTACGACAGAGAAACAAATAAAAAAGAAAGAGAAATAATCAAAGAAATAAAAAAGAGGAAATAACTAAAGAAAGAAAGAAAAGAAAAAAAGAAAGAAAGAACTGAATAAATAAAAAAAATGAATAAAGGAACGTAAATAACCAAATAAAGAAAAAAGAAACAAAAATAGACATAAACATATAAGAAAACGAGAAAAAATAAAAAAGAAAAGAACGAATGAAAACGACGAAGTGATGAAAAATGGAGTGATCAAAGAAAAGAAAAATGAAAAAAAAGAAGAAAGAAAAAGCAATGCACCGAGAAAGAAGAAAAGAAGGACATAGAAAGAAAGAGCGAAAGAAAAAAAGAAGAAAGGAAAAAATGCACTGAGAAAGGAAAAGAAAGACAAGGGAAGAAAGAGCGAAAGAAAAAAGGAAGAAAGAAAAATGAATTTAGGCAAAAGGTTAAGAGAAAGAGAGGGAGAGAGAGAGAAAAAAAGAAAGATAAAGAAAATACAAATAGAAATAAATTAGAAAAAGAAAAAAGAAAGAAGAGAATGAAGAGCGCACGAGGAAAGAGTGAAATGAAAGAAAGGTCAGTCGAAGAAAATCTGGTGCTGAAGAATCGACGGAAAGACGACAAGACAAAGAAGAAGAAAACAAGATCTAAGAATGCAGAAAAGAAAGACAAAGAACGAATGAGTGAAAGAAAGAAACATAAAAAGACTTTAAAAATCGAAAATATTAAACGAGAATGATTAAAAATGGAAAGAAGAGGAAAAAAAGGGTGTAGAAAGTAACGAGCGAAGATAAAATAGAGAAAAGAAAAAAAGAAACGATTAAAGAAATGAAGAAAATGGGTGAGTTCCTTATTAAAACTGGTTTCAATAACGGAACACATAAAAAAAAGAATTACTGTTAAAAGCAAGATCGTAAAATGAAAGTGAAACGAAACAGAGAAAAGACATATTTAAGATTAATTATAGTCTATAAAATAAAAAAAGAAATAGCTTATTAAAAGAAGTTTAAAACTTGAAGATAGGTAAAAAAAAAAAGCATTAAAATGTGAAGAATTTAAAGAAAAATAATTTTAAAAATGCAGGAAAAACGATGAAGAGAATAAAGAAATCAGAAAAATATAATGTATTAAATAATAAAAAAGACGAATTAAAAGTAAAGACACAGAGAATCCAAATGGGTGGAAAAAGACAAAATAGAAAACTGAATACTAAAACGTAGTAAAAAAAAGTGTTGAAGAAAGAACGAAAGAAGAAATTACTGAGACAAATATAAAAAATGAAAACGAGGCAGCAAAACAAAGGGAGATAACTGCGGTATGAAAAAAAAGCACGAAAAACAGCGAGAAATTTAGACACAATATAAAACATACGTAAAAAAGACTACACTTGATTCTCTAACGAAAAAGAAAAAAAAAAGAAAAGAAAAACAATGAAAAAGGCGATTAAATGATAAACAGAGTTTAAAGTCGACTGAAAATAATTGGTTGGCCGTGGTCGGAGTTTAGGAAAGGTCGTTTAGAGACTGAAATGCAATGTTCGCCAGAAAAGTTTACGAAGAGTGATTATAGTAATTAATTTAACGCTGACGAAAAAGTAATTAATTTAAAAAAATCGAATATAGGTATATTTTCCCTATATTGTGCTTGTTTGGATATATTGTCATTGTCTGCTCTCTCTCTCTCTCTCTCTCTCTCTCTCTCTGCATTTTCTCTCATATTTACTTTTATTCACTCCTCTCTCTCTCTTTTTCAAACTCTAATCATATAAACACAAAAATGCACTCTAACACATACACATACACACATTGACTTAAGCAAACTATATATATATATATATTATAGTAAACTCTATATATAGATATATAAACCGCGATAATTTATTTTTCAACACGATTGTTAACAATTTCTATGGAGAGTAATTTTTTTTTTCTTTTTCTTAATTTTTTTAGATTATTTCCATGTCAACCACACCTCCCCCACTTTTTACTTTTTGCCTTTTAATTAATTTTATTCTTGCCCCTACCATTTCTTTCGACCAGACAAGTCGAAGTTTCAACTTTCACCTCTCGGCTCAGTTAAGGAGTAGGGGTTTTCAAAAAACCTAAAAATAAGACTAGAGATGGATTTCTATCTGCTTTCTTATTAATCCCACCCCTTTAATTTTCCGTGGTGAATATTTTTTTGAACTTCCGCCGGAAAATATCTTTGTTCATTTTGTCATTTGGCTTTTGTAATAAAAATTTGTTGTGGATGATACGCGAAATTTCTCTTAAATATTTCTCGTAGAAATGAGTATACAACGAATTTGAACATCGGAATTTGTTTTATGTTATATATATATATATATATATATATATATATATATATTCCATTTGTAGACGAGTTATTACGTGACCCAGGTTTCTACCATGAGTGGTATCTTCAGGCGATTACACTTGTAATCAGAAAGTGATGCAACTTTCTATGACATACAATGAGAAAATACTGTTTGGTAAAATTTAACACTTACAACACATTTTGAAAGAAGGATAGACAGAAGAAAGTAGATAAAGAGCTTGTTTAATTGCTTGGAAGAAAAGGGATTAGGAGAGATAGCAACGCAAAATGTCTTACTAAGCGCTATAAAAGATGAAAAAATGTGGAAGGTCATAATCGCCAACATTCTAAATAGACACCTCAAATAGAAGAAGAAGAAGAAGAAGAGAAAGAGGAGGAAGAATAAGAAGAAGAAGAGAAAGAGGAAGAAGAAGAAGAGAAAGAGGAAGAAGTAGAAGAAGAGGAAGAAGAAGAAGCAGAAGAAGAAGAAGAGGAGGAAGAATAAGAAGAAGAAGAAAGAGGAAGAAGAAGAGAAAGAGGAAGAAGAAGAAGAGAAAGAGGAAGAAGAAGAGAAAAAGGAAGAAGTAGAAGAAGAAGAAGAAGAAGAAGAAGAAGAAGAAGAGAAAGCGGAAGAACAAGAAGAACAAGAAGAAGAGAAAGAAGAATAAGAGGAAGAACAAGAGAAAGAGGAAGAAGAAGAGAAAGAAGAAGAAGAGGAAGAACAAGAAGAGAAGAAGAAGAAGAAGAAGAAGAAGAAGAAGAAGAAGAAGAAGAAGAAGAAGAAGAAGAAGAAGAAGAAGAAGAAGAAGAAGAAGAAGAAGAAGAAGAAGAAGAAGAAGAAGAAGAAGAAGAAGAAGAAGAAGAAGAAGAAGAAGAAGAAGAAGAAGAAGAAGAAGAAGAAGAAGAAGAAGGAAGAAGAAGAAGAAGAAGAAGAAGAAGAAGAAGAAGAAGAAGAAGAAGAAGAAGAAGAAGAAAGAAGAAGAAGAAGAAAGAGGAAGAAGAAGAAGAAAGAGGAAGAAGAAGAAGAAGAAGAAAGAAGAAGAAGAAGAAGGAAGAAGAAGAAGAAAGAAGGAAGAAGAAGAAGAAGATTAAGAAGAAGAAAGAGGAAGAAGAAGAAGAAGAAAGAGGAAGAAGAAGAAGAAGAAAGAAGAAGATTAAGAAGTGAAAGAAGAAGAAGAAGATTAAGAAGAAGAAGAAGACGAAGAAGAAGAAGAAGAAGGAAATATTGAGGATTAATAACTGAACTGAAATAATCCTTTCTGATTTCCTCAGCTAAAAGCCTAGAAAAAAATTGGTCATTGTAACTAGTATCTTAAGTCATAAAAAAGAACCATACGTGATACACGCTTAGCCGATCATGTCTCGAAAGAGACTTGACTGCCTGAGCAGAAGATTATCCCACAGTTGGTTGGCATTGCATTCTGCGGTAGAGTGGTTGCCAGATAAGGCTAAAGAACCCAATCTATCTTATTATTTAACCCATAACCTGGAGGGAAGAGACGGATAAATACCTTTCCCAAGTGTATTTGTGCATAAGTGAATGCAAGGAAAGCAACTGGAGTTCGAACTCGGTACCCCGATCTCTCTTTCCGAGTCGCTATCCACTGCACCACAACGCACATCCTATACCACAACGCACATCCTGAGGACTAATTACTGGACTTAAATTATCCCTTCTGATTTGCTAAAAGGCCAGAAAAAAATGGTCATCGTAACTAGAATCTTAAGTCATAAAAAAAGACATCATGTCATTGTTTTGAACAGCGTCACCTGAAAACTTCAGAAGATCTTTTTAACAATGGATGTGAGTAAATATTACATTTTAGGGAGGGAAAATAAATATAAAAAAGTAACTATTTTAACCAGAAAGAAATAGCGAACAGATTTGGCTCAGGAAATTGATTGGTCTGTTTATATATACATATATATATATATAAACAGACCAATCAATTTCCTGAACCAAATCTGTCTATATATATATATATATATATATATATATATATATATATATATATATTCTATTTGTAAACGAGTTATTACGCGACCTAGGTTTCTACCATGAGTGGTGCCTTCAGGCGATTTTCAATATTGAAAATCGCCTGAAGATACCACTCATGGTAGAAACCTAGGTCCCGTATTAACTCTTTTTCAATGGAAAATATTCAAAACTTCTACAATATAATTGTATTGAACCCTTTTTAATACAAACGAGCACTGGTCTAATTTTATGATGAGTAAGTAAGTAAACAATCAATATATATATATATATATATATCCAAGTGACGAGGACTCAAGGTTTTTTTTATTATTATTTTGAGTGCTCTGGCATTTATTTTATTATAAACAGTGCTCAATATAATGAGTATTATAGAGCTTAATATTATATAATTATACAGTTATATATCAATTTTACATTGCGACATGGAAATTTCTATGTTTCGAGGTAGGTTCTCATCATCAGGCAATGTTGGTGTGGTTGTGCAGATGATTTACATTTAAATGACAAATTCTTTTGGTTTGCTGTGAATGTATGTGGGTGTTTTTTTGTGTGGTTAATCAGAATGGAGATTCACTTTGGGGTTTGACCCAGATTGTCACTACTAAAAAAGGAATATCACATCAAATGTAATAAAACTGAAGGGAAAATGATAAGATCAGGTTAATGGGAAGCAAAACATTAAGGAAGGAAAACAAACAAGAGAAGAATAGGGTCAAAGGAAAAAAGGAAAAAAAAGAGAAAAAGTTGCTTAGCACGAGTAATTCTTCGGGGTCAAGCAAGGCATTTTACTGCCACTGTTTGACAGAGGGTTATATAGGAGGAAAGTTATGAGAAAGAGTGATAGGTTAAAGCTGGTGTCAGAAAGTTGGTAAGAGGAGGATGAATGTGTCCATAAAGTGAGGGATCAGTTTATACATTGATTGTAATGTAGAATTCACCCCCCACTTTATATCCACATTATAATAGTATAGAATTTTTTATTTTATAATATCGCCCCAAGCAAGGCATTTTACTGCCACTGTTTTGCAGGTGGTTATATAGGAGGAAAGTTATGAGAAAGAGTGACAGGTTACAGGGGGTGTCAGGAAGTGGGTAAGAGAAGGATGAGAATACTGACTATCTGTCTATCTATCTATATATCACGGTTTTTTCCTATCTATCTATCTCGGACTTTTCATATCTATCTTGTTTTTAATGATCATATCGCCCCAAACAACGCATTTTAGTGCTACTGTTTTGCAGGGGGTTACATAGGAGGAAAGTTATAAGAAAGAGTGACAGGTTATAGGGGGTGTCAGGAAGTGGGTAAGAGAAAGATGAAAAAAATTGATGAGAGTGGTGTGGACGGAGAAAAGAGCATGAGAGAGATGATGCAGGTTAGTCAGATAAGAGATGACTCGTGACTTTACATTTAAATTCTTGCAGATTGTAGCTGTCGGGAAGGCAAGTAAATGGAAGGGAATTTCACAGGCGGGAAGTGCGAGAAAAGAAGCTGATGGAGTAGAATTTGCGTTTACAATTTATAGAAAAATAGTGGGACCTAGTTGCTAATTTTGTGGCTCGAGTAAAGTCATACATAAGGGGCATCAGTGAGCTAAGTTCATTGGGGCAGAAGCCGTGAAAGTATTTGTAGAAGAGACACAGGGGAGCCACATTCTCCGTTGGATTTTGTCAAGGACACCTCGGTGGATAGCAGAGACACCCGACCAGATAGGGCAGCAGTATTTAATGCAAGAGCGAGTGGTAGATTTATATATGTGCAGGATTGTTCCAGACGGGAAAAACTTCCTGGCCCTACACAGAGAACCGACTTTCTTAGCGGCTGATTTAGCTATGGATTCTGTATAGTCATTCGAATTGAGGTCTGTTGTGAGAGTTAACCCAAGGAGGCGCAAGAAGAGTTAAAATAATCTGCTTATAATGTTTAATGTTTTGCCCATAAATTCCTTTCAAACGGTAGAGCTGATTTTTTGTTGAATGATATGCGCATAAACTTTTCAATGGTTTCTGCTATCATCTCTAACGTAGAGCGATTGACACTGCATTTAAATTTTTTAGATTAAAGTTGCCTGGAAAACATGGAGCCGGAAGCGAATTCTAAAAGCGAGAATTGCGAGAAAGAATAGAACTTACCGTTACATCTAGTCAATTCGACTGTAAATTGATTTATTTTGCCAATCTAGTGCTGAGCTTAAGTTCATAAAGTACGACATTCTTCTTCTTCTTCTTCTTCTTCTTCTTCTTCTATGAGCCCTGTCCTTTCAGGACGTAGGTGACCATGAACTTCCACGTCTCTCTATACCTGGAGGCTCTTAACACGCTTTTTCCTATTACACCAAACCCCGCTCTGCAATCCCCAGCTGAAGCCCATAAATCTAGTATATATATGTATAGAAATTAGCATGGCCACAAACTGAGGGATCAGTTTATATATTGATTACAATATAGAATTGATCCCCCATTTTATACCCACATAATTTCTTATAAACAGTTGGCATACATATTCTTCTTCAATGTGCTCTGTCCTTTCAGGACGTAGGTGACCATGACCTTCCACGTCTCTCTATCCCTGGAGGCTCTTAACACGCTTTTTCCTATTACACCAAACCCCGATCTGCCATCCTCTAGCTGAAGCCCATAAATCTAGAATATAAATGTATAGAAACTAGCATGGCCACAAAATGAGGGATCAATTTATACATTTATTATAATATAGAATTGATCCCCCATTTTATACCCACATTATAATTTCTTATAAACAGTTGGCATATAAATTCTTCTTCTATGTGCTCTGTTCTTTCAGGTCGTAGGTGCCCATGACCTTCCACGTCTCTCTATCCCTGGAGGCTCTTAGCACGCTTTTTCCTATTACACCAAACCCCGCTCTGCCATCCTCTAACTGAAGCCCATAGATCTAGAATATCAATGTATAGAACCTAGCATGGCCACAAAATGAGGGATCAATTTATACATTGATTATAATAATATAGAATTAGCACGCTTTCTACTGTTACACCACGCAACCTCCGTTCCTTAATCAATCTGTTCAAACCTTTCAAATATGATATGCACTGCTTTCCTCTGTCTCTTTTCCTTTATATCTGGCCTGTTAGTATCAGGTTCTCCAAGCCCTCCTTCCTCATTGAATGTCCCAGGAACTTCAGTTCTCTCTTCCTGATGCTCAGTATTAATTTCCTTTTCGTTGCCATCATTTCCAACACCTCATCATTGCTGACATCCTCGGTCCACGATATCCGCAGCATCCTTCTGCAGAACCATATTTTCATTGCTTCAAGTGTTTGCTTCATCTTCGAAGATATTGTCCAACTTTTACTGCCATATTGAAGAATTGACATCATAAAGCAATCTAGCACTTTTTTCGTTGTTTCTAGTGGAAATTTCCTGTGTCTTAGTACTTTACTCAGCTTCTGCAATGCGTCCTTCGCCATGTCAATTCACCTTCGGATCTCTGTGTCGCACTTTCCATCTCCTGTTTTCTAGGTATTTAAATTTTTGTACTTGCTTGATTCTAGTATCCCCCACCTGTATTTGGCATTTTGGGTTCCTCTTTGCTGATGACCATACATTTAGATTTCTTGCAGTTCATTTGTAATCCTATTTCGTCACTTTAACTACAGTAAAGAGCTTATTCGAACAGGCTTACGGCCTATCACGTTGTATACACCGGTTCTCGCTCGATGACCGATGTTGAGCCTGGTCAGTACTTAGATGGGTGATCGCTTGGAGATTACAAGCGTTTAATGACGGATGTGCGTTGTTGTGCAGTGGATATCGGCTCGGAAAGTGAAATCGGTAAGCCGAGTTCGAATTCCAGTTGAATAACCTGCATTCACTTAAGCACTGGTACCCTTGGAAAAAGGTATTAATCCGTCACTTCCTTCTAGTTATGGGTTAAATAATAAGGGTAGGACTTGGGAACCCTTCCCTTAAAAACAATTCCCAATGAATCTTGATTCTCGAAAATAAAAAAAGTATTACTAGACACAAAAAACTTATATAAAAAACAACAATTGTTGAAAGAAAAAGGTATTACCAGCAATAAATAAATAAAATTTAGTTGGCAATAAATGACCCGCCGAGAATGATATGCCATAAAAACAAAACAACCAACAATTATTCGAACAATTATCATGAAAGTATTTCTAGAAAAGATACAGGGAAGCAATTTTACAACGGTTGGATAGGGACTGAAGCCGAAATGCTTGGTATGGATCTATAACATTGCTGACACTTTGTATTTTATCGAAAATATTTGAATATATAACAGGAGCACAAAAAAAAATCTGAAGATGATTGTATTTATAGACGAAACGCGTCACATTAATTATCTATTTTCTCATTTACTAACATTGTTATATTACTCCAGTGTGCTTCCCCATTATTCCTTAAAAAATAATTAACTAACATTTCTTTTTTTCAAGACTACCAGTATAGCTCGGCGTTGCTCGGGTGAAATGAGAGCTTTAAAACTAATCCATGGTCCGGGAGCTCAGACTATTTGGACGTTGGCACGAAAGACTAAAAAGCAATAATTTTTTTTTTTAATCGTATCACCCCGAGCAAGGCGGTAACGCCACTGATGTGCAAGGGGCTACGTAATAGTGAGAAGATTGAAAAAGAGAAAGCCGGAGACCACATACTAATCAGGGAACAAGGGATGAGCCTCTTAACCTGTTCAATAGACGTGGGTGAAGTGTGAACTGTGCGATAGATATATCTATCTACTCCAATTGAAAAAAAAAAAAGAACAATGTGAGAAGATTGGAAAAGAGAAAGCCGGAAACCACATCCTAAACAGGGAACAAGGGATGAGCCTCTTAACCTGTTCAATTGTTTCCAGTTAAAGCGAAACCGTAGAATGAAAGAAAAATCAATTGATGTAAGTCAAATATTGATTTCCTGGTATCGATATCAAATAAGGTTTTTTCGTCGTAAACTGAATTTTGAAGGCTAAATAAGTCCTCTGAGTAAATGGTATCATGGCTGAGACTAAGAACTACAATTATACCTACTTAGAGCCAAACCCGAAGCAAAAACTAAAATAAAGGGCTGAAAAAATACAGACATACAGGCAGATAAACAGACACACATACAAACATCTTACCCTTTATATATATATATATATTAGCGATTTTCTGCACTATTTTAAGAACTGCAACCTTGAAACTTCTGAATATCTTTTCTTATGTCTTTGTCTATGAGTGTATCAAATTTGATTAAAATCGGACCACTCCTTCTATAACCCGAGTTTTTCGATTATCGATTTTCGATATTTATCGGGGATACCTCGACACGAAACCTAGCTAAGAACACTCGCAGACGCTTATAGTACAACTGTGTAAATTTTCAAGAAAATCGGTTCAGCCGTTTCGGAGTCTGTAGGTAACGGGCACTCACACACACACAGAGGGACAAAGTTCCGTTTATAAATAAGTTTAGATATTTATTTTTTCAACTCTGAATTGAATTTTAAAAGAAATTCCGACTTATGTATCGAAATAACAGATTATCTCATGGGACGAGAGGTAAAGAACACAAATTTCTGTTTGTATCACTGACCATATAAATATTTCTGTCTATTAAAATTGGATAATTTATGATGATATGCTTTTCATTAAATGTCAGTTTTCGAAAGCCTCTTCTTTTATTAAAATATGCGATTCATTGGGGGATTGTCACGGGTGGCGGGTGGCGGGTGTGGTCATATTAATGCGATTGATTAATGCGAAAAATAAATTCATTTCAAAAACGAATTATGAAGAAAGCAATTTGCAAATATATTTAAGGAGATTTGATATGAAGTTTATTCACATTGTGAATATTCTTCGGCTCTTAAAGGATAATTTAAGGCATAATCGATTCTTGCCCGAAGTTGCTTGAGCTAAAAGCCCTGGGGTCAGTATTTTATGAACAACCATGCATAAATGCTAAAAGATTTATGGGCGGTGGCTATTTTATTAAGCTTAATTAATTAGTTTTGTACATATTTCTATACATATATACATGTCTAAATGACTATATATATATATATATATATATATATATATATATATGTGTGTGTGTGTGTGTGTGTGTGTGTGTGGGTGGGTATGGTTATGTTAATACTACCACTGATTTCTGTTCTGTGCATATTTAACGACATGAGATAATTCGTTAAGTGAATGCCGCAAGATACACACACACACACACACACACACACACACACACACACATATATATATATATATATATATATATATATATACATACAGTAGCGGCCGTAATATTAGGAACGAAAAAACAAAGACATAAATATACGTATTACTTAAAAAGTAATGCATGATTAGCAATGAAATTTTTACCGAATAAAGATTAGGGTTTAATGCATAAATATTATACAAAGTTACAAACATTTACATCATAGTTTTTTTTTGTTTTTTTTTGTTAAATAAAAATTAAATGGACCAAAGGAAATAAGCTAGTGGACAAAAGTTAAGGAACGATCTTGGTAATACTCGATTGTAAACAAGTTATCAACAAAATTGAATAGTTGGTCAAAATCCCCTTAGAATCAATGACTTCTCTGCATCGTCGACCACATGATCTAATTAATTTCTTGCAAAACACAGCAGTAATTCTCTCCCATTCGTCTTTCCATAGCTCCCATAAGTGATCCTGGTTTCTTTTCTAAGCCCTTTCTCTAATTATTTTCCGAACACTTTCTATTTGATTCAGGTCGGGGCTCTGGGCTGGCCACTTCATGAGGGCGATTCCTTCTTCTTCGAATAAAGCTTCTGAGCCTTGTGGCAAGGTGCATTGTCCTGCATGAAAATAAGAGATTCATTAAGTGTATGATGTAATCTTCGTACACCAAGCTGCTAAAGAAGCTTTTGTAAATCTCAGCATTGATATTGTCATGCACGCGGATGACAGGGCCAACACTTGTAGATGAAAACTTTCCCAACACCATCACACTGCCGCCACCAAACTTAACGGTTTTCTTGACATATTGATAAGACAGTTTTTCACCTATTCTGCGGCTTACGTAACTCTTGCCTTCAGAACCAAATAAGTTGAAATACAGGCATGCAATCCTGCATTTTTAACCTGCAGGCAACCGTGTTCATTGAGATCTTATTATCTGTCTCTTCATTAAATTTACGGGCAATTGTTGTAGCAGTTTCAAAACAGTTTTTTATAGATATTCCAACAATTCTTCGATTTCCTCTTTGTGAAGTTTTTGGTGATCTACTGGTTTTTGGTTTTGCATCTAACGTTTTATCGGTTTTATACCTGCTAATTACACGATGAACGACACTTTTAGACCCATGAACAATATCAGAAATTTCAGAAATTAACCTTTTTTCTTGATAGTTTGCGATAATTAGCTTTTTTCTTCAAAAGAGAGCGTTTTGCGTGTAGAATTTGCCATATTAGTTAAAAACAAAAAACTAATGATAATTGAACTTTTACTTATAGTTCAAAAGCACCATTGAGTTTTTTAACAATGTAAATGAAAAGTTTATGCAGATTATTAACATCGTTCCTTAACTTTTGTCCAGTATCTTATTTCTTTTGTTTCATTTCATTTTTATCAAAACAAAAATCTATTATGTAAATATTTTTAACATTCTATAATCTTTATTCGGTAAAAATTTCATTGTTAATCATGCATTACTTTTAAGTAATGCACATATTTATATCTTTGTTGTTTTCGTCCCTTACATTATGGCTGCTACTATATATATATAAGACACAAGAAGTTCGAAAAAAAGCTACTTTTGTAATGATATTATAACATACTTATGCTATATATATATATATATATATATATATATATATATATATATATATCGTGGGTTTTAATCTACGTGTCTTTCCACATTCTTGTTATATATATATATATATATAACAAGAATGTGGAAAGACACGTAGATTAAAACCCACTGTTCAAGCATTTACTTTTATAAAGAGTGCTAGATACAGAGTAGAGCTTAATATATGATTTTTATCATTTATTTTCACATATCACCTGAGGAAGAACAGTATTGTTCTGAAGCATGAACATTTTTGTGTAGTGATATTATACTTTTATAAGCCATTGTAACAAAACTTTACAATATATATATATATATATATATATAGTGAGAGAGAGATAGAGAGAGAGAAAGAGGGTATATACAACATTGCTATTTATGAATACTTGCAAACAATAGACGTTTAGTTATATTATTTTCAATTTTGGGGCTGTTGCTTTCATCTTTATTGCTATATTTCCGACGTTTCTGGGATTTTATTCTCCGACCTTCTTCAGGTCATTTGAATTTTAAACAGAGCCATTTACTTTGATCGTTGGGGTAGATTCTTCTCGTTCTTTGAGTCGTATTACTTCCGGATATTTGAGTTATGTCAATTTAACTCAACTCTCTTAGTTATTTGTTTACCACTACTGAAGCAAGGTATTGAACTCACAACTTTTTGGGTTGAGGCATTGGATCCAAACAACGCTTTTATCCTCTCGGCCATGTTTCCTTGAGGGCATATTACTATGGCGAATAAAGATGATGACAATTGTCGGAATAATTTAAATAATGTTACCATTTTATTTTAACATATACAAAGTTTCCGGCAGTAACTTGTTATTCTGATAATACAACGGTGTATAAGTGCACCTCAAAAATTCACTTCCGTCCTCCCTTGGACCTCCTAACCATTTTCCCTTGCTTAGTTGTTACAACTAAGCAATGGAAAATGGTTAGTAATATTCTATGTCTGAGTTGTTATATTATCATATTGTAAGAGAAACAGTTATATTCCTTTTCATTAACGGAGCAGTTATATTTCTTTTCATTATAAAAATAGTTAATACATTATCATGTATTGTAAAAAAGAAGTTATATAGATTTTCATTATCGAAGCATTTATATACAATTTCTCAGTGTTTATATTATATTTTAAGAAAAAGTGTTATATACCTTTTCATTATCGAAAGGTTATATCCCTTTTCATTATCGAAACATTTATATTCAATGCCTCAGTTGTTATATTATCATATTGTTGAAAGTCGGCTCCCTGTGCAGGGCCCGGAAGTTTTTCACCTGAATCTATTCTGCACATATACAAATCTACCATCCGCCCGTGTATTGAATATTGCTGCCATATCTGGTCGGGTGCTCCTGCTGCTCTCATTGGGCTTCTTGACCAAATACAAAGGAGGATCTGTAACATGGTTGATACTGACTTGGCAGACCGGCTGCAGCCGCTCTCTCACCGGCGTGATGTGGCTTCCCTGTGCCTCTTCTACAAGTACTTTCATGGCTACTGCTCCGATGAGCTTAGATCACTGGTGCCGCCTAAGCACGAATTTACACGAGATACTAGATTAGCAAATAGGCCCCACCCTTTTACAGTTAAACAAATAAGATGTAACCGTAAATTCTACTCTAACAGCTTCTTTTCTCGCGATTCCTGCCTGTGGATCTCCCTTCCACAACTCTGCTTTCCCGACAGTTACAATCTCCAGGTGTTTAAATGTAGGGTTAATAGACACCTCCTATCACACTAACTCCCAATTATTCTCAGAAGACTCTCATCTACCCAACCCTCATTCTCGGTATCCTTACCCGCCTATCACCCACCCTCTGACATTTCCTATATTTAATCATCCTTTCTCCACTCTACGTAGCCCCCTGCGCAGTAGTGGCAGTGACATGCCTTGCTCGGGGTGAAACGCTTATTAAAAAAAAACAACAGTTATATTCCTTTTCATTAACGGAACAGTTATATTTCTTTTCATTATAAAAACAGTTATATTCCTTTTCATTATGGAAACATTTATATTCAATGCTACAGTTTGTGTATTATCATATTGTAAGAAAAACAGTCATATCTTTTCATTATCGAAACGTTATATACCTTTTCATTATCGAAACGTTATATTTCTTTTCATTATCAAAACATTTCTATTCAATACCTCAGTTGCTATATTATCATATTTTAAGAAAAAGTATTATATACCTTTCCATTATCGAAACGATATATTCCTTTTCATTATCGAAACGTTTATATTCAATTTCTCAGTTTTTATATTATCATATTGTACGAGAAACAGTTATATTCCTTTTCATTATCGAAACAGTTATATATGAAATGCCTCAGTCGTTATATTATCATATTACAAGAGAAACAGTTATATGCCTATTCGTTTAAACAGTTATATTCAATGCCTCGAAAACCAAACTCGCGGATCAGAAACATTACTTTCACTAATCCCAATGAACGGATGTCCTTTATGGGTGACCTTATGCACCTATTGTGATTTAAAAATCATTCTAGCCATCAAGTGCAACACATACTAAACTTCCATCGCTAAAGATGCTGGTAAAATGGTCAGTTCCTTGTACCGTTCCTGCAAATATCCAGTAACTCATGCTATCCTCTACATTTAAAGAACCACATCAGACCAAAAATGGAGAACTGCTGTCATATTTGTTTTGGACAATATCATCAACGATGAAGGAAAAACTTGAAGCAACTGAAATGTGGTTCTACAGAAGGATGCTGCGAATATCATGGATCGAGCATGTGAGCAATGATGGGGTTTTGGAAATGATGGAAACAAAAATGTAATTAATGTTGTGCATCAGGAAGACAGAGCCGAAGTTCCTGGGACATGCAATGAGGAAGGAAGGTTTGGAGAACCTGATACTAATAGGCGAGATAGAGGGAAAAAGATGCTGATGATTATTCGGAGTAGTGTCTTCATCTTTGTTGCCATTTCTACGACGTTTAATAATAGATCATTCTATTTGTCTATATATCTGAGATGAAGTAGTATTTACAGTATTTACATTATTCAGAATATTGTCTTCATCTTTGTTGCCATTAAGACAATAGTCCGAATAATGTAAATACTATAAATACTACCTCATCTCAGAAATATAGACAAATAGAATGATCTATTATTAAACGTCGTACAAATGGCAATAAAGATGAGGACAATAGTCCGAATAATGTAAATACTGTAAATACTACCTCATCTCAGAAATATAGACAAATAGAATGATCTATTATTAAACGTCGTACAAATGGCAACAAAGATGAGGACAATAGTCCGAATAATGTAAATACTGTAAATACTACCTCATCTCAGAAATATAGACAAATAGAATGATCTATTATTAAACGTCGTACAAATGGCAACAAAGATAAGGACAATAGTCCGAATAATGTAAATACTGTAAATACTACCTCATCTCAGAAATATAGACAAATAGAATGATCTATTATTAAACGACATACAAATGGCAGCAAAGATGAGGACAATAGTCCGAATAATGTAAATACTGTAAATACTACCTCATCTCAGAAATATAGACAAATAGAATGATCTATTATTAAACGTCGTACAAATGGCGAGAAAGATGAGGACAATAGTCCGAATAATGTAAATACTGTAAATACTACGTCATCTCAGAAATATAGACAAATAGAATGATCTATTATTAAACGTCGTACAAATGGCAACAAAGATGAGGACAATAGTCCGAACAATGTAAATACTGTAAATACTACCTCATCTCAGAAATAGAGACACATAGATTGATCTATTATTAAACGTCGTACAAATGGCAACAAAGATGAAGACAATAGTCCGAATAATGTAAATACTGTAAATACTATCTCATCTCAGAAATATAGACAAATAGAATGATCTATTATTAAACGTCGTACAAATGGCAACAAAGATGAAGACAATAGTCCGAATAATGTAAATACTGTAAATACTACCTCATCTCAGAAATATAGACAAATAGAATGATCTATTATTAAACGTCGTACAAATGGCAACAAAGATAAGGACAATAGTCCGAATAATGTAAATACTGTAAATGCTACCTCATCTCAGAAATATAGACAAATAGAATGATCTGTTATTAAACGTCGTACAAATGGCAAGAAAGATGAAGACAATAGTCCGAATAATGTAAATAGTGTAAATACTACCTCATCTCAGAAATATAGACAAATAGAATGATCTATTATTAAACGACATACAAATGGCAGCAAAGATGAGGACAATAGTCCGAATAATGTAAATACTGTAAATACTGCCTCATCTCAGAAATATAGACAAATAGAATGATCTATTATTAAACGTCGTACAAATGGCGAGAAAGATGAGGACAATAGTCCGAATAATGTAAATACTGTAAATACTACCTCATCTCAGAAATATAGACAAATAGAATGATCTATTATTAAACGTCGTACAAATGGCAACAAAAATGAGGACAATAGTCCGAATAATGTAAATACTGTAAATACTATCTCATCTCAGAAATATAGAGAAAATAGAATGATCTATTATTAAACGTCGTACAAATGGCAACAAAGATGAAGACAATAGTCCGAATAATGTAAATACTGTAAATACTACCTCATCTCAGAAATAGAGACACATAGATTGATCTATTATTAAACGTCGTACAAATGGCAACAAAGATGAAGACAATAGTCCGAATAATGTAAATACTGTAAATACTACCTCATCTCAGAAATATAGACAAATAGAATGATCTATTATTAAACGTCGTACAAATGGCAACAAAGATGAGGACAATAGTCCGAATAATGTAAATACTGTAAATACTACCTCATCTCTGAAATATAGACAAATAGAATGATCTATTATTAAACGTCGTACAAATGGCAACAAAGATGAGCACAATAGTCCGAATAATGTAAATACTGTAAATACTATCTCATCTCAGAAATATAGACAAATAGAATGATCTATTATTAAACGTCGTACAAATGGCAACAAAGATGAAGACAATAGTCCGAATAATGTAAATACTGTAAATACTACCTCATCTCAGAAATAGAGACACATAGATTGATCTATTATTAAACGTCGTACAAATGGCAACAAAGATGAAGACAATAGTCCGAATAATGTAAATACTGTAAATACTACCTCATCTCAGAAATATAGAGAAAATAGAATGATCTATTATTAAACGTCGTACAAATGGCAACAAAGATGAAGACAACAGTCCGAATAATGTAAATACTGTAAATACTACCTCATCTCAGAAATATAGACAAATAGAATGATCTATTATTAAACGTCGTACAAATGACAACAAAGATGAGAACAATAGTCCGAATAATGTAAATACTGTAAATACTACCTCATCTCAGAAATAGAGACACATAGAATGATCTATTATTAAACGTCGTACAAATGGCAACAAAGATGTGGACAATAGTCCGAATAATGTAAATACTGTAAATACTACCTCGTCTCAGAAGTATAGACAAATAGAATGTTCTATTATTAAACGTCGTACAAATGGCAACAAAGATGAGGACAATAGTCCGAATAATGTAAATACTGTAAATACTACCTCATCTCAGAAATAGAGACACATAGATTGATCTATTATTAAACGTCGTACAAATGGCAACAAAGATGAAGACAATAGTCCGAATAATGTAAATACTGTAAATACTACCTCATCTCAGAAATATAGACAAATAGAATGATCTATTATTAAACGTCGTACAAATGGCAACAAAGATGAGGACAATAGTCCGAATAATGTAAATACTGTAAATACTACCTCATCTCAGAAATATAGACAAATAGAATGATCTATTATTAAACGTCGTACAAATGGCAACAAAGATGAAGACAATAGTCCGAATAATGTAAATACTGTAAATACTACCTCATCTCAGAAATAGAGACACATAGATTGATCTATTATTAAACGTCGTACAAATGGCAACAAAGATGAAGACAATAGTCCGAATAATGTAAATACTGTAAATACTACCTCATCTCAGAAATATAGAGAAAATAGAATGATCTATTATTAAACGTCGTACAAATGGCAACAAAGATGAAGACAACAGTCCGAATAATGTAAATACTGTAAATACTACCTCATCTCAGAAATATAGACAAATAGAATGATCTATTATTAAACGTCGTACAAATGACAACAAAGATGAGAACAATAGTCCGAATAATGTAAATACTGTAAATACTACCTCATCTCAGAAATAGAGACACATAGAATGATCTATTATTAAACGTCGTACAAATGGCAACAAAGATGTGGACAATAGTCCGAATAATGTAAATACTGTAAATACTACCTCGTCTCAGAAGTATAGACAAATAGAATGTTCTATTATTAAACGTCGTACAAATGGCAACAAAGATGAGGACAATAGTCCGAATAATGTAAATACTGTAAATACTACCTCATCTCAGAAATATAGACAAATAGAATGATCTATTATTAAACGTCGTACAAATGGCAACAAAGATGAAGACAACAGTCCGAATAATGTAAATACTGTAAATACTACCTCATCTCAGAAATATAGACAAATAGAATGATCTATTATTAAACGTCGTACAAATGACAACAAAGATGAGAACAATAGTCCGAATAATGTAAATACTGTAAATACTACCTCATCTCAGAAATAGAGACACATAGAATGATCTATTATTAAACGTCGTACAAATGGCAACAAAGATGTGGACAATAGTCCGAATAATGTAAATACTGTAAATACTACCTCGTCTCAGAAGTATAGACAAATAGAATGTTCTATTATTAAACGTCGTACAAATGGCAACAAAGATGAGGACAATAGTCCGAATAATGTAAATACTGTAAATACTACCTCATCTCAGAAATATAGACAAATAGAATGATCTATTATTAAACGTCGTACAAATGGCAACAAAGATGAAGACAACAGTCCGAATAATGTAAATACTGTAAATACTACCTCATCTCAGAAATATAGACAAATAGAATGATCTATTATTAAACGTCGTACAAATGACAACAAAGATGAGAACAATAGTCCGAATAATGTAAATACTGTAAATACTACCTCATCTCAGAAATAGAGACACATAGAATGATCTATTATTAAACGTCGTACAAATGGCAACAAAGATGTGGACAATAGTCCGAATAATGTAAATACTGTAAATACTACCTCGTCTCAGAAGTATAGACAAATAGAATGATCTATTATTAAACGTCGTACAAATGGCAACAAAGATGAGGACTATAGTCCGAAAAATGTGAATACTAAAATTTTTCTTTGTTGTAATCTGGACTTAAATAATTCAAGCGCATTACTAGACTGCTAGGTATAATCATTTTTCTATAATTCTATGATGAAACTTTTTTTTTTTTTTGGCACTTTATGCTTATGGAACTCTCTTCTGCCTTCTTGCTCTCCAGCCAACTTTGATGCAAAAAATTTTAATGAATTGTCAATCATTATTGCCTGTTACTCTTTATAGTTCTCTTTCCTTGAATTTTTTTTTTATTCTTTCACAACTTTTGTGTCTTGGTGGCTTTCTTTCCTTACTTGGGTGTGAAATGATGTTAGAAAATCGACTTACAACGAGTGCTCCAACAGTGAATCACAAGAAAAAATAAAAATGTATGACTCCATGGGGCTTCATTCCGTTTCGATCCATATCTTCCGTTGGCATTGTATCTCTACCTTCATCTGTGCATTTGTGATATATATGCCCTTCTCAAGAAACGACAAATGCAAATTCAGCCACAACACAAATCGACAACCGCTGTGACATTAAAAGCGAAACAGAACGTGAAATTAGACGGAGTCATACGAATTCTGAAAGTGGAATGTGTTTGTATTTTTCAAATGTAAACCGAAATTCAATGCCTCGGCCCGGAAAACTCATTTCATTGAATGGCATTCGATCCCTGTTGGTATTGCTAAAGAATTATGGTAATTGCAATCGTTTATTATTCAATCGGAAACTCGTGACTGCCTGAATAACTGTGAGGTATACTGTCGCAAGAAAATAGTTCGTTATTTTTTCTGTTACGTCTAAAACCTTTGGAGATTTCACATTCTTATGTTTCATACTGACTTGCAATCAAAATTGTTCATTCGTTTTCCATTTTCCCTTTCATAAACGTCATCATTACTAATTAATATACAAGGTAACACAAAAGTTTCTGTCCGTTTTTTGATTAGTCACTGAATGAAGTTTAAATATATACGAAATGTCTGTAGCAATTGTTTTCAAATTCAGACAGCCGGAAGTAGGAACAGCTGACGTTATAAAATCACATGCAACCTGCCCGGCCATTACTTATAAGCCGGATAGATGAGACAAAGTTGGAATGTCAAGAGATCTCGTTCGGGGCGGTTTCTTTACGACTTCAAAGTAGGCTTACTAGAAGCTGCATCAAGTCGCCTCATATGTCAAGCGTTTGGGGATAGTGCTGTGGATGAACTTAGTGCAAGGCGTTGGTTTCGAAAATTCAAGTCGGGAGATTTATTTCTCCATGATTAGCCTCGCAGTGAACGACCACAGGTCATGAATGACGGAGTCCTGAAGCGACTATTGAGGAGGACAGAAGTCTAACGTGTGGTGAACTTGCAACACAGTTCAACGTTTCCGATGAAACAGTAAGACTTCATCTGCACCGCCTAGGTAAGACGTACACACTGAGCAAGTGGGTTCCGCAAACGCAACTGGAGGTCCACAAGGGACAACGTGTGGCAGCTTGCGTATCGCTACTTTTTCGCCCCCGTACCGCATCCTTATTCAATTGAGTTCTTACCAGTGATGAAAAGTGGGTTCTGTACGAAACTCCCAAGCGTTCCAGACAAATCTTTGTCTCCTCATGATGCTGTCCCTCACACCGCAAGACCGCCTATGCACCCACGCAAGATTATGCATGTGTCTAGTGGACAGGTCGTCAAGTAGTTCATTATGAAGTGCTACCAACGGGCCAAACGGTAACTGAAGACATATACTCGCAGCAATTGAAACGTGTGCAACAGGCATTGCGCCAGAAGGATCCAGCACTGGTGAATTGCAAAGGTGTGCTTTTCCTCCATGACAACGCCAGGCCACATGTCACGCGAAAGGTCAGCGATACAATATAGCCACTTGGGTGGGAGATTTTGTGCTGTCCACCTTATTCAACTGACCTTGCGCCATCCGATTACCACCTCTTCCACTCCCTGGATAATCATCTTCGTGGGAAATCCTTCACACATGAAGCAGACTTGCGCAACGCCCTTACGGAATATTTTTCATCGAAACCCCCCGAGTTCTACCGCAAGGGCATTGAACAGCTGGAGAGCCGTTGACAGAAGGTGCTGGATGCCGATGGCGATTACTTCAAAGACTAAATATAATTTACACATACTGTGAAGCGTTTTATTTTTCCTATAAAAACGGGCAGAACTTTTTTGTTTACCTTTTCTTTAGGTTTCGTGTCTCTCCCTCACTCATGCCCTATCACAGTTTCACTCGTCATTTACTGGTTTCGGCGGAACTGAAGGAGACTACCACCACCTTTTTAATTTGTTGTTTTTCATTTAACTTTTTACCTTTTTCAGTTCAATCTTATCGATTACACCCTATACTTTCTGATTGACAAAAAATATTGGACAAATTTCAATATTTAAACAATTATTTTGGTGGGTAGCTCAGTTTTTCATACAACGTTATAGTAAATCGATCTTCCATTTTGAAACCACCCGTCGGTACATTATCGCCACCTCTAAATTTGTTGATTATTTTTTTTTTTTACTTTTTTCAGTGTTATTGATTAACTCCTAAACTTTCCGATTGACAAAAAAAAATTTGTAAAAATTTTGAAAATTAAACAATTTTGTGGAGGGTCAGTTTTTCATACAACCTTATAGTAAATCGATGTTGTGCAATTAACTTTTTTGCTTGCGCATATACAACTACTGAAGCCATTGCGAAATTTTTGAATAAAACCATTCTTAGAGTTTCCGAAGAAGATGCCATCGTAAGAACTGAAGAAAACTTGAAAAAGAAAAATCAAGAGCAACAACTTGTCCCCCACTCAAAAAATAAAAAAGAAAACAGCAAAAAAAAAACGACCCCAACGCCAGTGGTTCCAAAATGGAGGATCGATTTACGATAACGTAGTATGAGAAACTGACCCCCACTAAAATTGTTTAAATATTGAAATTGTTTCAATTTTTTTTTTTTTTTTGATAATTGGAAACTTAATGTAATAACCGATAAGTCAGTCCGTCAGTAAAGTGCCATACGTGATACACGCTTGGGCGATCATGTCTCGAAAAAGACATGACTGACTGGGCAGAAGATTATCCCTCAGTAGGTTGACATTGATTTCTGCGATAGACTGGTTGCCGACCAAGGCTACAGAACCCAGTCTGTCCTGCTATTTAACCCATAACTGGAAGGAAGAGACGGATTAATACCTTTCTCAAGGGTATTTGCGCGTAAGTGAATACAATGGGTTCAACTGGAATTCGAATTCGGCTACCCGGTTTCTCGTTCCGAGCCGATATCCACTGCACCACAACGCACCTCCTGCGCTGAAAAAAGTTTTAAAAAATGAAAAACAAGAAATTTAAAAGTGTTGGTAGCCTCCTTCAGGTCCGCCCTGGTTTCTTATGGGATGTCTGTCCTTCAATACGACAGTGAATGCTAGACAATCTCAATAAAAGATGAAGGAAAAAACATGAATGCTGTTCTACAGAATTATGCTGCCAGTACCATGACGGAACACTGCAGGGTTTTAAAGAGGATAAATACAAAAAAGTAAAATGTTGTTTCAAATCAGAAAGAGAGAGCTGAAGTTTTTTGGGACATGTTATGAGGAAGAAGGGTTTAGAGAATCTAATGCCCACGCAAGCGATAGAGGGGAAGAGAGAGACAAGGGAAAGAAACACACGACATACCTGATAGACTTGAACTGATGGTTTGTGGAGCGTAGATTGAGTGGAATAATAGAAGGATTTTTAAGACCGATAAAAGACAGAGTGATGTGGAGGGCCATGATCACTAACGTCCTGAAGAGACATATAACACAGAAGAAGCAGGAAACTATCCTACTACAGTTATCCTGAAAGAAATCGGGGTAGAAGACGTCATCTTACCCACCCCCAGCATCCTTTATTACCCTGCCCTCTCCAAATGAGACGTATAGCCTTTCCAAACGATTTAGTATCAGTTTTTGAACCTCACGCTCACGGATGCTGCTTCCGACACAAAATGAAGGTCCCCTGCTCCATTTAGTAACTCTGAGTTGTCATTGGGGCATTTTTGGCTAAAAGGGAATAAATATATTTTTTGTTGATATTTCTTAGTACTAAAGAACAGAGTACGGGATTGTTATGTGATGTCTGTCCTTCAATATGACAGTGAATACTGGACAATCTCATCAAAGACGAAGAAGAGCCTTGAAGCAAACGAAATGTGGTTCTACAGAAGGACGATGAGGATACCATGAAAAGAACATATGAGCAACGATGAGGTTTTGCAGAGGATGGACACGTAAAAGGCAATGTTACTTAACATCGGGAAAGGACAGATGAAGTTTGTGGGACATGTAATGAGGAAAGACCGCTTTGAGAATCTGATGCCCACAGGATGGATAGAAGGAGGGAGAGACAAGGGAAAGCAACGCGTGACATACTTGATAGACTTGGACATATGGACGACAGAACGCGGGTTGACTGGTATAACAGGAGAAGGGGTATTAAGAACTACAAGTGATAGGGAGATGTGGAGGGCCATGATCGTCTACTTCCTGAATAGACACGGCATATAGAAGAAAAAGAAGAAGAATATCATTCAACAGTCCATAAGAAATGAAGATACAGGATGTCATTTCAACCCTCCCCCCACCCACACACACACACACACACACTAGCAGCCTTTATTACGCTGCTTTCTCAAAATGGGACTTTTTGCCCTCCTAAACGAGTGAGTATCGGTTCTGGGACCGCCTGCTTAGGGATGATGTTCCCGACAAAATGAGGAGTTCTGCTGCTTCATTTAGTAACTCTACTATGACTTTTCATTGTGGCATTTTTGGATGAAATATATATTATTTTTAAAAGTAATACATTCATTATAATATACTATCCACCGAGGTGTCCTTGACCAAATCCAACGGAGAATCTGTAATGTGATCGATCCCGACTTTGCAGCTCAGATACAGTCACTTTCTCACCGACGCAATGTGGCTTCCCTGTCTCTCTTCTACAAATACTTTCACGGCTTCTGCTCCGATGAACTTAGCTTGAGGCGATATGATTATAAAAAAAATTGTATACTATTACAACGTGGATATAAAATGGGGGATCAATTCTATATTACACACAATATGTAAACTGATCCCTCACTTTATGGCCAAGTCCTCCTTCTTTTACCACCCGCCCGTGCATTGAGTACTGCTGCCATATCTGGTGGGGTGCTTCTGCTATCCACCCAGGTGTTCTTGACAAAATGCAATGGAGAATGTGCAATGTGATTTATCCCGACTTAACAGCTCAGATACAGTCACTTTCTCACCGGTGCAGTGTGGCTTTTCTCTGTCTCTTCTACAAATACTTTCACGGCTTCTGCTCCGATGAACTTAGCTCAATGGTGTCCCCTATATATGAATTTCCTTGAGCCACAAGATTAGCAACTAGCTCCTACCCTTTTACTGTGAAACCAATAAAATGTAAATGCAAATTTTACTCAAGCAGCTTCTTTTCTCGCACTATCTACCTGTTGAATTCCCTTCCGTTTACTTGTTTTCCCGACAGCTACAATCTTCAAGAATTCAAATGTAAAGTCAAGAGTCACCTCCTGTTTCAGTAATTTACATCCTATCTCTTCGTCCACCCAACTCATCAGTATTCTATTCCTTCTCATACCCTCTTCCTGACACTCTTTTATAACCTGTCACTCTTTCTCATAACATTCCTCCTATGTAACCCCCTGCACAACAGTGGCAGTAAAATGTCTTGCTTGGGGCCACACGATTATAAAAAAAAACAGGTCTTCAAAGAAAAGAATTTGTAGATTGTCATGATTACACGTGTAATGAATCTAAACGGCATATGAACAAAACTATTTTCTTTCTAGTTTATATTTCTTATCTTAGTGGAGTTTAGAAAGTTTTTCTTAAAAAAAGAAGATACAATTCAGTTACCGATATATATATTTCTTTTCTTTTTTTAATCATATCACCCCGAGCAAGGCGGTAACACCACTGATGTGCAGGAGGCTACACAGGAGTGAAAAGATTGGAAAAGAGAAAACCGGAAACGGCATCCTAAACAGGAAACAAGGGATGAGCCTCTTCACCTGTTCAATAGACGTGGGTGGAGTGTGAACCGGGCGATAGTTTAGTCTATCTACTCCAATTGAAAAAAGACGTCAGAAGATTGGAGAAGAGAAAACCGGAAACCGCATCTTAAACAGGAAACAAGGGATGGGCCTCTTCACCTGTTCAATAGACGTGGGTGGAGTGTGAACCGGGCGATAGTTTAGTCTATCTACTCCAATTGAAAAAAAGACGTCAGAAGATTGGAGAAGAGAAAACCGGAAACCGCATCTTAAACAGGAAACAAGGGATGGGCCTCTTCACCTTTTCAATAGACGTGGGTGGAGTGTGAACCGGGCGATAGTTTAGTCTATCTACTCCAATTGAAAAAAGACGTCAGAAGATTGGAGAAGAGAAAACCGGAAACCGCATCTTAAACAGGAAACAAGGGATGAACCTCTTCACCTGTTCAATAGACGTGGGTGGAGTGTGAACCGGGCGATAGTTTAGTCTATCTACTCCAATTGAAAAAAAGACGTCAGAAGATTGGAGAAGAGAAAACCGGAAACCGCATCTTAAACAGGAAACAAGGGATGAGCCTCTTCACCTGTTCAATAGACGTGGGTGGAGTGTGAACCGGGCGATAGTTTAGTCTATCTACTCCAATTGAAAAAAGACGTCAGAAGATTGGAGAAGAGAAAACCGGAAACCGCATCTTAAACAGGAAACAAGGGATGGGCCTCTTCACCTTTTCAATAGACGTGGGTGGAGTGTGAACCGGGCGATAGTTTAGTCTATCTACTCCAATTGAAAAAAAGACGTCAGAAGATTGGAGAAGAGAAAACCGGAAACCGCATCTTAAACAGGAAACAAGGGATGAACCTCTTCACCTGTTCAATAGACGTGGGTGGAGTGTGAACCGGGCGATAGTTTAGTCTATCTACTCCAATTGAAAAAAAGACGTCAGAAGATTGGAGAAGAGAAAACCGGAAACCGCATCTTAAACAGGAAACAAGGGATGAGCCTCTTCACCTGTTCAATAGACGTGGGTGGAGTGTGAACCGGGCGATAGTTTAGTCTATCTACTCCAATTGAAAAAAAGACGTCAGAAGATTGGAGAAGAGAAAACCGGAAACCGCATCTTTAACAGGAAACAAAGGATGGGCCTCTTCACCTGTTCAATAGACGTGGGTGGAGTGTGAACCGGGCGATAGTTTAGTCTATCTACTCCAATTGAAAAAAAGACGTCAGAAGATTGGAGAAGAGAAAACCGGAAACCGCATCTTAAACAGGAAACAAGGGATGGGCCTCTTCACCTTTTCAATAGACGTGGGTGGAGTGTGAACCGGGCGATAGTTTAGTCTATCTACTCCAATTGAAAAAAAGACGTCAGAAGATTGGAGAAGAGAAAACCGGAAACCGCATCTTAAACAGGAAACAAGGGATGAACCTCTTCACCTGTTCAATAGACGTGGGTGGAGTGTGAACCGGGCGATAGTTTAGTCTATCTACTCCAATTGAAAAAAAGACGTCAGAAGATTGGAGAAGAGAAAACCGGAAACCGCATCTTAAACAGGAAACAAGGGATGAGCCTCTTCACCTGTTCAATAGACGTGGGTGGAGTGTGAACCGGGCGATAGTTTAGTCTATCTACTCCAATTGAAAAAAAGACGTCAGAAGATTGGAGAAGAGAAAACCGGAAACCGCATCTTTAACAGGAAACAAAGGATGGGCCTCTTCACCTGTTCAATAGACGTAGGTGGAAAGCTTTAAAATACTCGCAACTCATTTGTATGAAATGTTCATGCACATTCTATGCTTTGAAATCGATTTGTCTTAATCTTTTCGGAATGGTCACGAATTTCAGTCTCCATCCCTCAACCATTTTTTTCCCCACCAGGAATCTTCACCCACATAGGAAAATAATTATTCTTTAAGCAACATTAGATAATTAGAAATTATCCGCTCATCACCGCTAATGATGCATCAACTACTGTTCAATATTCTCCCGGTACGTAAGAATCGTTCGGCAATGATTAAAAGATATTGATCCGATTACTTTACGAATGAGTTCAACTATCCCCGAATTTATATACATATACACTCAACCGCAGACAGTCCTGTTTCACAGCTGATCAGTACGGTTAGACATCCGATTACTTTCAGCCGGGATTGAAACCCGTGCAATTTGATATAAGTCGGCGATTCTACCTCTAAGCTATCGACGCACGGTGGAAAAAAACTGCCAAAACTTTTAGAGTGTTATATGCCAGTAGCCAGGAGTGTTTAATCGTTGCTGAAGAATGATACGTAAATAGCGGTGAGATTCTACACCTAAGCTATCGGCACACGGTGGAGGAAAGCACATTGTAAAGCGTGTTATATACATAATGTAAACAGATCATAGCGTGTTACATACACATATATGATAACGATATATAGATCATTATATATCAAGATTTGTTTTGGAGAAAAATTATATGACAAAATGAAAAAGATTTTGCGTGACTTTATCGAACGGGATTTTGGCGTTGATGCTAAGACACATGCATGAAGGAGAGACATATATATATATATATATATATATATATATATATATATATATATATATATATATATATCATAAATTTTAGTTTAGAACAGGTACATATTATCTACTACAAAGGGTACATTTTGTTTCGACATTGAAATAACAATGTCTCATCAGGTAATGTGGAAAGGAATGTAAATTAATTTTCTTATATTTAGCGAATTGTGTGTGAGATATGATTTAATTGAAAGTTTAATATAAAAAAGAGGTTTCCTAAATTTTAAATAAAGGTTAAATATATAAAAATAGATTAATTATAAAAACTAAGTTTAAATACAAAAACATTTGTAGCAGTATAATTCACTAATTAAGATATGTTCACCGAATAGCAATCACGCTTTATCGCATCCACTCCTACTCCTCCCCACCCCATATACATTTCCTTATTTTCACCTTTTATTACCCCCCCAAAAAGTAACCATAAAAAGCTGTGAAGGACCAGAACCTATTTTCTAATGTTAAATCTGTCTACAAAATTTTCAAAACGTCCATTAATCAACTCTATCCCCTACCTCTTCCCTCTTTTCGTTCAAACTTTAACGGATAACTTACAAGACTTATTTCCTCATCTCACACAGAATTCGCTAAATATAAGAAAAAGAATTTCAATTCATTTTCCACATAAACTGATGAGACATTGACATTTCAATGTCGAAACAAAATGTACACTTTGTAGTAGATGATAATTTGTACATGTTCTAAACTATAATTTATAAGAAATATTCGTAGCTCTACTTTATATTGAGCACTGTTTTAAATTAATGTTTTGGACGTTAGCAATTATTTCATCGTTTCTTATTCACTTGGATATATATATATCGTGTATCGAGGCAGCAAATAATTTTCTAAGCATATACTGTTAAATATAACAGACAATGAATGTCTATTATGTTTAATCATGAGCCTTTCTTAGAAGCAAATTAATAAAACATCCAAATGTTGGAGAATTTTTGTCTCTATTTTCAACTGAAATTCAAGCCAAAATACGATGTTTAGAACGGCTCATGATTGAACATAATAGACATTCATTGTCTTATATTTAGCAGTATATGTTTAGAAAATTGTATGCTGCCCCGGTACACTATATATATATATATATATATATATATATATATATATATATATATATATATATATACATAAAGAATCACAAGATAGCCAAAACCTACCGCGGTTTCACACAACGGCTCGTCAGGGCAAAGGCAAACCAAAGATTAACCAAATAAATAGACACCACCAAGACAAAGACTAACGAACCAGACCACAAACCAAGGTGGGGTAAAGGAAAGAAGAAAAAAAAAACAAAAAAAAACCAAAAAAACCGATCTACGCTAACACACTAAGCAAGAAATTTAATTTTATGGAATTTACATCTGTTTAGTATTTCTGTTTTAGCATTAATTAGGTTATGGGCAGGTTCGAACCTAGCTATCGCTAATTTCTCCTCACCACATAAATTACAGAATTTACTGCCCTTGTTGTAATCGGGACATTTTTTTATTATTTCCCATTTCAATATGGGGTCTCTTTTAGTTTTAGTTTTTATGTCCCATACGTAATTAGATAAAGTCGTACTGTGTTTATACTTCTCATTTTTAAAGGAGGTTTTATGGTTATAAAACCTAATTTTAAAATAATCATGCGTAGCCCCTATGTATGTTTTAGGGTTTTTATCATTCTCATTTTTATAAACCTTACGTTAACTTGGTTACAGTTACCTCTCTCTCTCTCTCTCTCTCTCTCTATATATATATATATATATATATATATATAAACGTGAATTAGTAAATATATATATGAATACACACATGTATAAAAATATTATTCATTTGCTAAGAAAACAGTGCTCAATGTAATATAAACAGAGTTAATATATATATATACATATTATCCTACGTTTATGGAACGACACGGAGTTTCATGCGTCATGCGATCATCAGGTGCATATTACGCACTAACCGCTCACTCAATGTACATGGGAGTTAAATCTTATATTGTTAGGATATTATTTTTTAATTTATCAAGAGTAAAAATTTAATCGATAAAGACTACATGAAAAAAAATCTTTAACTTAAAAATATATACATATATGGAACCTCATAAAAAAAACAAATGGAACCTCATAAAAAAAAAAAAGAAATCTTAGATTTACTATATGATTAAATAGATGACTGCTGGGGTGTAGTGGATATCAGCTCGGAAGAAGAAATTGCAGAGCCGAGTTAGAATTCCAGTTGAATTCATGGCTTTCCCTTACGCAGAAATCCTCTTGGGAAAGGTATGAATCCGTTTCTTCTCCCTCCAGCTGTGGGTTAAATAACGGGACACTTTTGGGTTCTATAGCTTTGGATTGTAACCGGTCTGCTAGATAAGATTTTCCCGCAGAAGGTTGCCAATACTGTCAGCTTATATACTGGTTGCCATGAAGGACTATAAAACCCAATCTGTTTCGCTATTTAACCACTAGCTGGAGGGAGAAGAGATGGATTAATACCCTTTCCAAGGATACTTTATTAAGATTAAATTTTGTGTCCACCATAGCTTCTTTGATTTTTTTGTCTAACTTAGTGAATATTTTTGTATGTCCCTGTGGTACACTGGATATTGTGTAGAAAAGAGAAATCTGAGAGCCGGTTTCAAATTCTAGTTGAATTCGTTGCATTCACTTATGCGTAAATATCCTTGAATAATTATTTCGGAGAGATTTGAAACAATCTTAATAAATATCTCCGTTCCTGAAATAATTACCTTATTTCCAAGCCAACATACGTGACTAGGAAAATGTTTTAAAAATACATAAATTTGTCCTTAACTAAAATAATTTAAATAATTATTTGGAAAAAAAAACTAACACATGAACATCATTAATTACACAAAGAAATCTCTAAAATAAATACTCTTTCTTAATGCAACGGGGAATGAACAAAAGAAAATTTTAGGAATTAATAGAAATAATGAAATGGAAACCTTTTATTATGTAAAATGAATAAATACATTTATCATTAGTAAAATCAAAATAATAACTAAATAATAATTACATTAATATATATTTAACTTTATAAAGTCCATCAGTGTGCTTTTTACCGAAAAAAAAGTAAAATTCTAATATACTACTATTTGACTATATTTCTGAGATGAGGTAGTATTTACAGTATTTATATTATTCGGACTATTGTCCTCATCATTGTTGCCATTTGTACGACGTTTAATAATAGATCATTCTATTTGTCTATATTTCTGAGATGAGGTAGTATTTACAGTATTTATATTATTCGGACTATTGTCCTCATCTTTGTTGCCATTTGTACGACGTTTAATAACAGATCATTCTATTTGTCTATATTTCTGAGATGAGGTAGTATTTACAGTATTTATATTATTCGGACTATTGTCCTCATCTTTGTTGCCATTTGTACGACATTTAATAATAGATCATTCTATTTGTCTATATTTCTGAGATGAGGTAGTATTTACAGTATTTTCATTATTCGGACTATTGTCCTCATCTTTGTTGCCATTTGTACGACGTTTAATAATAGATCATTCTATTTGTCTATATTTCTGAGATGAGGTAGTATTTACAGTATTTACATTATTCGGACTATTGTCCTCATCTTTGTTGTCATTTGTACTAGGTTCTCCAGGTGCTACGAATTTTAAACTGAACCCTTTGTCTAAATTTTTGAAAGGAGGTAGTATTTACAGTATTTGAATTAATCAAACTATTGCTCTTATATTTGTTGCCATTTTTACGAGGTTTCAGCTGTTGTACGCTCCGGCCTTCTTCAGGAATGTCGAACCGAACACTTTGTCTATATTTCTGAGATGAGGTAGTATTTACAGTATTTACATTATTCGGATTATTGTCCTCATCTTTGTTGCCATTTGTACGATGTTTAATAATAGATCATTCTATTTGTCTCTATTTCTGAGATGTGGTAGTATTTACAGTATTTGGACTACTTTTCTCATCTTTTTGCCATTTGTACGACGTTTCAGTCGTTATACGCTCCTTTAGAACACATTTCCCAGTGGATATAGATGTTGGTTTATTTCCTGTGTCTTGACTCATTGTTGTGAGTTCAATACCACGCTAAAGCAGTGGTACACAAGTCACTAGCAAGGTTATAGGGAGATAAATCATGACTTCCAAACGAGGGTTTACGCAAGGAATGAGGATGATATACCCCAGTGGTTGTAATAAAGGTTTCTGTTCGAAATTCATAGCACCTGAAGAAGGCCGGAACTTACAACGGCCGAAACGTCATACAAATTGCAACCAAGATGAAGACAATAGTCCGAATAATGTAAATAATGTAAATACTACCTCATCTCAGAAATATACACAAAGGATTCAGTTCGAAATTACTAGTACCTGAAGAAGGCCGGATCGTACAACGGTTGAAACGCCAGACAAATGGCAGCCAAGATGAGGACAATATTTCAAATAATGTAAATACTCTAGATAATACCTCATCTTAGAAATATAGACGAAGGATTCCGTTAGAAATTCCTAGCACCTGAAGAAGGCCGGAGAGTACAACAGTCGAAACGTCGTACAAATGGCAACAAAAATGAGGACAATAGTCCGAATAATGTAAATACTGTCTAATATGCTAATTTATGGTGATACACTGACACAAGAAATGATAATAGGCAAAATATTAACGGTTAGAAAAAAATTTTAAAATATAATTTAATAATAAAAATAAAGAAATAATATAGTATTTTCCTTTAATAATGATAAAAATATTTCGACGATTAAACTTTGTTTCTATGAAATTTAGGATATTTTTTCATTTACTATGCTCACTTTTAAGCGAGTCCTTGTGTGTATTTATGTCAACATGCATAAAAAAAACCGCAATAATAAAGGGGTTGGAATCTGAAGGGTTTCATGGGCAGATATATGTTGTTGACAGCTATGACTGAGTTTTGTTTTTGTAGCATGGTGCAGAGTCATGTTGCTAGATATAAGGTCTTCCAGCAGCCAGCCTCTTGGTCCAGGGCAGCAGTACCTCCTCAAGGAACATAATGTAAATCTCTGTGCTGAATCAGAGGCTCTGTTGTATGATGAATAGATACATAACGTCGCTATCACGGTGATCACTCCAAATACATTGATGTAGACTGGTTATATCATCTATTTTCTTTTTAATCATATCACCCCAAGCAAGGCATTCCACTGCCACTACTGCGCAGGGGGTTATATAGAGCGATTGGATATAGGAATTGTCAGAAGGAGTGTGATAGACGAGTAAGGAGGTACATAGGAAGAGTTTGAGAGAATGGGTGTGAGTTAGTGTGTTAGGAGGTGTCTATTGACCTTACATATAAACTCCTGGAGGTTGTAGCCGTCGAGGAAGCAAGTATGCGGAAGGGAATTCCACAGGCGGGAAGTGCAAGAAAAGAAGCTGTTGGAGTAGAAATTGCAGTTACATTTCATCGGTTTCACTGTAAAAGGGTGGGACCTAGTTGCTAATCTAGTATCTCGTTAAAATTCGTACCTAGGGGGCACCAGTGATCTAAGTTCAGCAGAGCAGAAGCCGTGAAAGTATAGAAGAGGTAGAGGGAAGCAACTTCACGCCGGTGAGAAAGTGACTGCAGACGGTCAGCCTAGTCGGTATCGATAACAATCGGAAAAAACTTCCTGGCCCTGCACAGAGATCCGACTTTCATAGCAGCGGATTTAGCAATGGATTCGACGTAGTCATTCCACTTGAGGTCCGCTGAGAGTGTCAGGCCAAGCAGGCGTAGTGTTTTACTCTCTGGGAGACAAGCCTGTTCTATGCTAATGGGAGGGAGGTGCGGTTGTCTACATCATCACTCTCTTCATATTAATACCCAAATTCTCTGAAATGTTTGTAATGTGCTATGATGCCAGAGTAGCTACGGTTTTACAACATCTACCATTCTTCAGGGTGTGAGAGCATATATATATATATATATATATATATATATATATATATATATATATATATATATATATATATACTAGCAGTATAGCCGCGCGTTGCTCGGGTGTAATGAAAGCTTTAAAACCAATCCATGGTCCTGAAGCTCAGACTCTTGATGAAAAATGAATGGATGTAAGCCAAATTTTGAATTCCTGGTATCGATATCAAATAAGAGTTTTTCATCGTAAACTGAATTTTGAAGGCTAAATAAGTCCTCTGAGTAAATGGTATCATGGCTGAGACTAAGAACTACAATTATACCTACTTAGAGTCAAACCTGAAGCAAAAACTAAAATAAAAGGGCTGAAAAAATACAAACATACAGGCAGATAAACAGACATACACACAGACATCTTGCCTTATATATATATATATATATATATATATTATCGATGTTCTGCACTATTGTAAGAACTGCAACCTTGAAACTTCTGAATATCGTTTCTTATGTCTTTGTCTATGAGTGTATGAAATTTGATTAAAATCGGACTACTCCTTCTATAACCCGATTTATTCGATTATCGATTTTCGATATTTATCGGGGGTACCTCGACACAAAAGCTAGCTAAGAACACTCGCAGACGGTTATTGTACAAGTGTTTAAATTTTCAAGAAAATCGGTTCAGCCGTTTCGGAGTCTATAGATCACTGATACACACACACACACAGATGCACACACACAAAGTTTCATTTATAAATAAGTTTATATATATATATATGTGTGTGTGTGTGTCTGTGTGTGTGTCTGTGTGTGTACATTTTGAGTTTTATTATTTTTTAGTATTATTATTGTTGTAATTCGATCCTGCAATAAAAACGAACAACCGCTGAAAAGAAGTCATTATCCGAAAAGGTAATAACGTTATATTTTAAAATCTGAAGCTTATACAACATATTATCCACAGAAACTTAAGAATGTACTGTAAAATTTACAAACAATGTATGGGTAAGGCATTTCTGGAGCGGAAACAGTGACTAGCGAAATAAATTCGAATATATTTTATATACAATAATAGGACAATAACAACGATGCTTCACACAATTACTCGCTGAATTTTTATCATTGTATGCCATTCTTGAAGAAACTTCGAATTATGGGCATTGATAAATGATGAAACATAAATGTATTTCTTCTATAAATATCGTTATTTTTTGTCCCATTAGGCTATTGACTTAGTAATGCGGATAAATATTTACTATCTACTCACCGCTTTAAGATGTTCTTTCCGCAGTGGGGAGAACCATTGGATTTCTCCTGTATGGTATACTATGAATTGTAACAATGTTCAATACAAATTGAAAATATTTCATTAATATATATATATATATATATATATATATATATATATATATATATACTAGCAGTATAGCCGGGCGTTGCTCGGCTGTAATGAAAGCTTTAAAACTAATCCATAGTCCTGGAGCTCAGACTCTTT
Source organism: Ascarosepion bandense (assembly GCA_037127315.1). Lineage (NCBI taxonomy): Eukaryota > Metazoa > Mollusca > Cephalopoda > Sepiida > Sepiidae > Ascarosepion > Ascarosepion bandense. Next base: position 2,723,427 of record JBBBDQ010001423.1, read on the forward strand.
GGACGTTGGCACAAAAGACTAAAAAGAAAATGTTGTTTCCAGTTAAAACGAAACCGTAGACTGAAAGAAAAATCAAAGGATGTAAGTCAAATATTGATTTCCTGGTATCGATATCAAATAAGGTTTTTTCGTTGTAAACTGAATTTTGAAGGCTAAATAATTCCTCTGAGTAAATGGTGTCATGGCTGAAACTAAGAACTACAATTATACCTACTTAGAGCCAAACCCGAAACAAAAACTAAAATAAAAGGGCGGAAAAAAATACAGACATACAGGCAGATAAACAGAAACATACACAAACATCTTGCCTTTTATATATATATATATATATATACATATTATCGATTTTCAGCACTATTTTCAGAACTGCAACCTTGAAACTTCTGAATATCGTTTCTTATGTCTTTGTCTATGCGTGCATCAAATTTGATTAAAATCGGACCACTCCTTCTATAACAAGATTTTTTCGATTATCGATTTTCTATATTAGAAAAGAACACTCGCAGACGCTTATAGTACAACTATGTAAATTTTGAAGAAAATCGGTTCAGCTGTTTCGGGGTCTATAGGTAACGGACACACACACACAGATACACACACTCACACACACACACACACATACACACACAAAGTTCCATTTATGAAAAAGTTTATAATATATTTTTTCATTTTTAATCGAGTTATTTCGCTAGCTTGGTTTCTACCATGAGTGGTGTCTTCAAGCGATTTTTAATAACCGATTTTACCTTTTACATATATATATATATATATATATATATATATATATATATATATAAACAAAATTTCGATGTTTAAATCCACTGAATAGCCATTTCTACGAAGCATTTCCTTGCTTATTAACGTATGTAAAACCTACTATTAATAAGCGAGGAAATCCTCGTAGAATTGGATATTCAATGGATTTAAACATCGAAATTTTGCATTATTTTTATACATGGCTCTGGAAATAGAATATAATATTTGCATCGAGCCCTCTACCTTGATCAGTTTTAATATTAATGAAATTAATATTAATTAAGATCGGGTTTTTGGGATTTACCTACATGATTAACTATATATATATATATATATATATATATTGAACCAAAAGGATAATCACGTAGGTAAATCCCAAAAACCCGATCTTAATTAATATTAATATATATATATGAGCTGTGATACAGCAAAACAGATCTGTCTGCGGATGACTATATATATATATATATATATATATATCGAGGCAGCAAATAATTTTCTAAACATATGCTGTTAAATATAAGAGACAATGAATGTCTATTATGTGAGCCGAAATCTAAGAACCAAATTTAATAAAAAATTATCCAAATGTTGGAGAATTTTTGTCTTTATTTTCAACTGAAATTGAAGCCAAAATACGACGTTTATAACGGGTCATAATTAATCATAATAGACATTCATTGACTCTTATATTTAACAGTATATATATATATATATATATATATATATATATATATATATATAATGCTCTTATTACGATTGAGCTCTCTGGAGAAGAACATTTTAAAAACAGTTTCCACTTCGGCTATATGCGTGACTTTTCAGAAACGAATTGAGTTCTCTCGGTGACTGGCGTCTGTATACACTGTTTATATACAAGACGTTTCCATTCTCTGATGCTATGTGTCGATGCCTTAGGGAGTAGAGACTCCGACTGACACCGAATCGGTCGAGTTTTGATCGCGGCCAGAAGCAAGTGGACATGTCCAGCCACATTGATGAGCTGTGATACAGCGAAAAGGGCTTGTATATGGATGACTAATATATATATATATATATATATATATATAATTGGGTCGAGCAGGCGGTTATTTAGGAGGTAAGTGATGAGAAAGTGTGACAGGTTATAGGGGGTCAGGAAGAGGGTAGGAGAAGGATGAGATATTAAGCGATATTAGTAAAACTATCTGTTTCATAGTTTGTCATTTTTACCTAAGTAGGCATCAGCGTTTTGTTGTACTAAAAAACTTATATAATATATAACTTGATAGTGTTATGATTTTTATGTACACTATTATTATTAATATTATCAACATTGTTAGAGCTATTGTTATGTCTATCTAGATAGAAAACAATAGCTCCAACAATCTTGATAATATTAATAATAATAGTGTACGTCAAAATAAACATGATTAACTTATATGATTGCGACCAAATACGTAATAATTACAAACAATATGAAAATATTCTCAAAAACATAATACGCAGAAATGTTAAACAATAAATAATAATAATCAAATTAAGCTCATAATATATTATAAAAAATTTAAAACAATTGACCTCATAGTCTCTAATAACCCTACAAGCACACAACTAAATCCTCTACAGAAAACCAATGTAGTGTATCAATTTACATGCCCGTTCATAGATTGTATCTCTGGTACTAGTAATACACACACTAAATATATTGGTTTTACTACAACCACGCTTTCCTGTAGATTTACCTGCTACCTTTCTGATCAGAGTACAATTAAACAACATTTCTTAGAAAAACATAGTCATGCAGGTAATATCAGACAGATTTTAGTCAACAAAACAATAATCCTCACACATACACACAGTAAAAAGAACTTCAGATATTGGAGGCCATCTACATTAAATCCAAACAACGCACACTTAATAAAATCACGTTTAAATCTGGTCATAACACATTACATTGCATTTAAATATATGGTTCTGTTAACATTTCGAGCTCTCACGCGGTGTGACGTCACAGAACCGGATTACAAATTTACGAAATGTGTTTGCTATTTTTCGTAACTTTTATCGTTGCATAGCAAATTTTTATACCATCTCAAGTTAAAATCGTCGCTGATGGTGAATGATTTTATGTTATCGTCCGTATAACCTCTCTGAAGATGGCTCATGTTAGCCGAAAGCTTAGAACCAACATAATAAGAAATTATCCAAATGTTGGAAAATTTTTGTCTTTATTTTCACCTGAAATTAAAGCCAAAATACAATGTTTAGAACGGCTCATGATTAAACATAATAAATATTCATTGTCTCTTATATTTAACAGTATATGTTTAGAAAATTATCTGCTGCCTCTATACACTATATATATATATATATATATATATATATATATATATATATATATATATAGTCATCCGTAGACAGATCTGTGTCGCTGTATCACAGTTCATCAGTATGGTTAGACATCCGATTGCTTTTTACCCAGGATTGAAACCGGACCGAATTGGCGATTCTACCTGTGAGCTAAGGGGCGCTCGGTATAAAGAGGCAAACTTTTCAGCGTGTACATTATTATTATACACACGTCCAACAGCTGAAAGTGTTCTAATTCATTGCTGTAGATGCTAGAGAAGCTACTGTTTTTCAAAATCTACAATTCTTCCAGAGTGCTCAATCACGGTGTGAGAGAGTCATGCGGTGTAGATATAGAAGAATCCAAAGGAGTATCCTTTACATACAATGGTAGGATATATCTCTAAGAGAGCTGGAAATATATATGTATATGAATATATAGAGAGCAAATATAAGATAAAATTTAGACAGATATATTATTTAATGGTAAATCGGAATTTATTTCAGCCAAAACATCATTAGCTTCCGTCTTTATTGTACAGAAGAATTTATACGAATTTTTTATATATATATATATATATATATATATATATATATATATATATTACGCGATTTATATATGTATTTTAAAACCAGTTTTCCCTTCTACGTAGATCCGTGGAGGATTTTTCGACTCTAGTATATATATATATATATATATATACTCGTGTCGAAAAAAATATGCTATATTTATGGGCAAAAGGACTTGAACTTATGTAAATTTTAAATTGGTTACTGTAGTCAACTCCGTTTGCTTATTTCATGTTACTTCAAGGAATGAAAATAAAAAGAATGAAAAAAAAAATCTAAAGATGAGACGGACGAAAATGATAGAAATGAAAAGTGAACGAAAATTACAAAAACGAATAAACGAAGAAGCGAAGAATGAAGAAGAGAAGAGGAACGAAAGAATAAAATCTGAAATAAAAATCACGAAAAATCTAACTCCAACAGAGAATGAGAAAATTAAAAAAAAAACTCTGTCTCTACTCTTCAGGTTAGGAAGGAGTGAAAGGTATGTTTCGTAAGACCAATCACGTTGATAGCATTGGTAATGTTGCAGTAAATATGTCGGTTGAATTTCAAAAGAATCTACCAAATCGAGTGGATTACACTCAAAAAATTTCCTTGCTCCTCGTTTCCGCCATTTTGTGCAAAAGACATAATAAAATTGTAAGTAGAAACTATTTTCAGCACAACGGTAAAGAAAAGATTGAAACGTCTGATTGTAAGAAGAAAAAATTTGATTTAGATATTATTTCGATCTTATCCGTAAAGACGTCTGATATATGATATTGCAGCAAGAATCAAGGTCACCCCCCAACACATATATATATATATATATTCTAATATATATATATATTCTATACATATACTGTTAAATATAAGAGACAATGAATGTCTATTATGTTTAATCATGAGCCGTTCTAAACGTCGTATTTTGGCTTTAATTTCAGTTGAAAATAAAGATAAAAATTCTCCAACATTTATTTGCTTCTAAGCTTTCGGCTCACATGAGCCATCTTCAGAGAGGTTATTTAGACGGTAATACAATAACATCCACCATCACCAACGATTTTATTTTGTGTTGACATAAAACTCGGCAACGGCAATAGTTACCAAAAATAACAAACGCAGTTCGCAAATTTGCAATGCAGTTCTATGACGTCACACCGCGTGATAGCGCGAAATGACAACAGAACCATGTATTCATATGCAATGTAATATGTTATGGCCAGATTTATATATATATATATATATATATATATATATATATATATGCAACAATCCTTCTTTTATGTAAATGTAAGTTTCGTTAAAAATGTCAGACGATGGAATGTTTAAATTTATATAATTTTTCATGTAATCTTTTTTCTTTTCTTTTCAAAACAAATTATATAAAAATCTTTTATTTATCAGAGCAATTTCGACTATACTTTTAGCCATGACAATAGATGAATATTATCTTTCTTTTAGCTGAATATATAAACAGTTACGGGCACCTCAGAGTGGTGTAATGATTAGCAAGCTCGTCTCGCTAGAATCATTATAAGTGAGTTCGATCCTCACTGGGAACCCCCTTCTTACAACGCTTGGGAAATCACTTTCCTCCAGGTTTGGGAGTCGGGCGCAGGGCTAACAACTTTGCCCCATAAAAAACAGTTTGTTACGGAAACAGCAAAAACGCTGCCCTACACACCATTAGGTGTAAGAAAAGTTTATTTTATCATTATAAGCAGTTGTATGTGTGTATGTAGAGCCATAAGAACGTTTCTTTTTCCAAACACAGTGACCACGCTGTGGCCGTGTTCATACTTGATATTGCTGAGTGTAGGCCTTGTATTTTTTTTTATTAATAAGGCTTCCATCATTTTGTACCTTTTTTTACGTATGGGTGTTGTTGTTATATTTGTATTATCAACGAGTTACCAGTAGAGTTTGGTCGTTCTCTATGTGTAGTTAAATGAAACCTAATAGAGCTATGTTCAGAGAGATGTAAAGTGAGTTTTCTCGTTAAACATGTTGTAGTATATCCAATTATTTATGAATTTGAATTGAGCAAAACAGAGTTCATAAAGTATATGTAAATTCGAAAAAATGTTTGGTTCTCTGTAATTTATATCATGCAGATAAATTATTATTTTTGACAATGAGGTTAGCAGTTTTAAATTTTGTGTAATAAATAATTAATTTTTAAAATTTGCACACACACATATGTGGTATAAAATACCGGCCCTAATTATTAGGCCACCACAGTGTGTTAAAAAATAATGTATTTCATATTATTTTTTAATATTCATTGCCAAATGCATAATCGTAAATGAAAATAGAATGGTTCTTTTGTTAATGTTGCATAATAACATGAGCATCAAATGAATTTATAAATATTTAATAATTACCTATGTTGCAGTTTCATCAACGAAAGAATGAAGAAAATTTAGGCTGATTCGGACGACTTCATCTTTGCTTCTTTGCCTTGTAAAATTTTGCAAAGTAATAATAACAAAAGAACCATTCTATTTTCATTTAGAATTATCCACTTGGCAATAAATACTAAAAATAGTTTGAAATACATAATTTCCTTTAAAAAACTGGTGGTTGGCTAATAATTATAGCCACTAGTATATGTATATATATATATATATATATATATATATATATATATATATATATAATAATGTTCAAACAATTAATTTCATATATATATATATATATATATATATATATGAAATTAATTGTTTGAACATTATTTTTGATCGATACTCGTATTTAAGTAGATATTCTGTTTTTTTTAATTAAACAGTATTATATATTTATATCTACCGGCCTGATTATTTACGATAATCATCATGTTACGGAAATACACGAAGATTAACGAAACTGGTTATAAACAACCGACAATTTGAAATGAGTTGTTTGAACATTATTTTTGATCGATACTCGTATTTAAGTAGATATTCTGTTTTTTTTAATTAAACAGTATTATATATTTATATCTACCGGCCTGATTATTTACGATAAATTGTTATTACGAAAATGTGTGCCATTCGGCAGGATTCGTAATAACCATTTATCATAAATAATCAGGCCGGTAGATATAAATATATAATACTGTTTAATTAAAAACAGAATATCTATTTAAATACGAGTATCGATAAATAAAAAAAAATAATGTTCAAACAAATCATTTCAAATTGTCGGTTGTTCATAACCAAGTTTCGTTAATCTTCGTTAATTTCCGTAACATGATGATTATCGTAAATAATCAGGCCGGTAGAAATAAATATATAATACTGCTTAATTGAAAAACAGAATATCTACTTAAATATGAGTATCGATAAAAAATAATGTTCAAACAATTCATTTCAAATTGTCGGTTGTTTATAACCAAGTTTCGTTAAAATACGTTAATTTCCGTAATATATATATATATATATATATATATATATATGACGCTGTTTGGAAAAATGGTAATTAAATGAACTTAAATGAACTAGTTATATATAAGCTAATAACAAACACACGCAAATGAAACTGACGCTTTATCGAAAAAAAAAAAATGGAAAAACAGCATTGTATTCATTTATTGTCCAATACACATTCCACTCTATATAAATATAGAGGTTTTCTCCTTGTTTAGTATTGGCTTTCTAGTTCCTTCTCAATTCTTTTCAGTCTCGTGTGCGTTGCGGTGCAATAGATATCGACTCGGAACGACAAATCGGGGAGGCGAGTTCGAATTCAGGTTGAATTCCTTGCATTCACTTACGCACAAATACCCTTGGGAAAGGTATTAATCTGTCTCTTCCGTCCAGTTATGGGTTAAATAATAGAACAAATTGGGTTCTATAGCCTTGGCTGTCAACCAGTCTACCGCAGGAAGCAATGGCAACCTACTGCGGGATAATCTTCTGCTCAGTCACTAATGTTTCTTTTGAGACATGATCGCCCAAAGCATGTATCACGTATGGCACACAACTGACTGACTGAATATAATAGTTGACAACATGATTAAGGCTTCTACTGGGCATAAAGTGAGGGATCAGTTTTATATTGTTATGAAGCAATAAACTGATCCCCTAATAATCGCTACTTAATAATATAATACACCTCTTCCCCCTATACCGGTGAGTCAATTAACCGGACATATTAGGTTCTATAGCCTTGGCTGGCAACCAGTTTACCGCAGAATGCATTAGCAACCTTCTATTTTGAGACATGATCGCCCAAAACGTGTATCACTTATGGCATTTAACTGACTGTACTTCCAGTAGCTTCTTGCATCTTAGAGTCATTAACGTCTTGCTTTTAGTTAATTGGTTAAAAAAAAAAAAAGAAATGAGCTCCACGAATGATACATATATTGGTTACACAAACATTGCATTATCGCCTCGATTAACTTACCGTTTAGCCGATAAGTGTTCAAATTAATCGTCTATCTTCTTCTTCTTCTTCTATGTGCCCTGTCCCTTCAGGACGTAGGCGATCATGGATCTCCACGTCTCCCTATCCCTTGGGGCTCTTAGTATGTTTGCTCCTGTTGCTCCTGGCAACCCCCGTTCCGTCATCCACCTGATCAGACCCTGCAAATATGTTATCCGCTGCCTTCCTCTGTCTCTCCTTCCTTCTATCTGTCCAGTCAGTATCAGGTTCTCCAGGCTCTCCTTCCTCATTGCATGTCCCAGAAACTTCAGTTGTCTCTTCCTAATGCTCACCATCAATTTCCTTTTTGTTGCCATTCTTTCTAACACTTCGTCGTTGCTTGTATGCTCAGTCCACGATATCCGTAACATTCTTCTGTAGAACCACATTTCGGCCGCTTCCAGTTTTGTCCTCATTTTCGATGATATTGTCCAGCATTCTCAGCCGTATTGAAGAACTGACATCACGTAGTAGTTTAGCACTCTTTCACAAAAATAATAATACCAATCAGGCGAAATTTTAAAGTATATATAATTTAAAAACCGGCTTCAAGTATTGGAAACGCAGAGAATAAAAGAAAACAAACAAATATCCAACACTAGTGAATTGTTATCACATTTATGAACAATTAAACTAAATATATGTTATTATTAGGAACAACGATAGAAGAAACTGTCATGTGCAGACGAAATACAGCGTAATTTGATGAAACCGTCAGAAGCAGAAGCACTTTAGTAATGGTTTTATGTTGTTTTAAAGTTGTCAATTATTAGACAATATATCTAAACTTATTTATAAATAAAACTTTGTCTATGTGTGTATCTATGTGTGTGTCCGTTAACTATAGACTCCGAAACGACTGAACCGATTTTCTTGAAAATTTACCCAGTTGTACTATAAGAGTCTGCGAGTGTTCTTAGCTAGGTTTTGTGTCGAGGTGTCCCCAATAAATATCGAAAATGGATAATCGAAAAAATCGCGTTATAGAAAAAGTGGTCCGATTTTAATCAAATTTGATACACTCACAGATGTTCCATCGCAAATATTTCTCGCTAAAATTTAAGTACACAAAAAAACCCAACCAGAAACCGACCCAAAAGAAAACAAACCCTAAACAATACTAACAAAAAATAATGCAGATGCAACAAAATAGTAGATAAATAAATAAAAAAATATATTTTATATTTATAAAATGTGTTGTATAAAGGATAGATTTTATATAAGAAATATATTTCTTGAATATTATGAAATGTTATATTTTATAATATTATAAAATAGCTTAATATTATGGAATATTATAAAATATTTTTATGAAAGATATATTTTTTAAAGAATATTTTTTATAAAAAACAAAAAAATAAAAAAACAGCAAAAAGCACACACCCCAATACAAAAAAAACATACATTAAATTAAGGAGAAACCAACCCCAAAACAAAGCAACACCTACCAACCCCTATACTTTTTTATGAAAGATATATTTTGAAAAAGGTATATTTTATAAAAAACAAAAAAATAAAAAAACAAGAAAAAGCACAGACCCCAATAAAAAATAACATACATTAAATTAAGGAGAAACCAACCCCAAAACAAAACAATACCTACCAACCCATAAACCAAGCAAGCTAGGCGCCAGCACCACCAGCCCTTTCAAGATTAATAGATTAACCTATCATGAACTCTGCCAAAAACAAACACTTGACCCTAAGACCAGTAAAAAGGTCAACGGAACTCAAAATACAGGCCAACCCCTCTAACACCCAAAAATAACAAATCCAACACAAATAAACGGTTTTTTCAACTGGATAATTCTCATTTCTAAAAAAAAAAATCACCTGAGGATGAAGCCAAAACATAATGGGCTGGCTTCGAGAAATTTTTTGTGTAGTGATACTATGAATGTAAAAATATTGTAACAACCATTACAGTATATATATATATATATATATATATATATATATATATATATATATATATAAAGAAGCGGCTTGAATGTAAAATCGTAAATTGATCCTATTAGTAAAAATTAAATATTGTATAGGAATAAATTATCCACTTGGATTCACTCGTTGAAATTGCCATACGACCTTGGAATATTTTAATTTTTTTCATCTGCAATAATAATATTAATAATAATAATAATGAGATATGTGTGTATGTATGTATGTGTGTTTGTGTGTCTAATATATACTAAAATATATCTGTATGAAAGTATGTTGTAAATTTATAGGTCTGCAAAAGTAACGATTTTTCCCCAAATTTTGATGTTAGGTTCTTTGATATAATCCTGTGATGGCTGGTGAGGGTGGTGAAGTCCTCTATTAGATCCACTTTATTTTTCCCTTTGAATGAATTTAGAAATTTTACGATGCACGTAAGAAGACCCCATAATATTTACGATTTGTTAAAGTATCCACTTTGATTGTAAATCGATCGAAATGGGGGAATCTGTATAACGGGCAGGAGCTGTTGAACACTTTGTGAAAAATAAATATCTTAGTGAGAAAGAATTTTATTCCAACAAATAGATCGTTGCCCGAGCAGACTTGTGCAAGCGGAAATGAATAGCTGATCATTATTAATATTAAATCTTCTTCTTATTCTATGTGCCCTGTCCCTTTAAGACGTAGGCGATCATGGCTTTCCACGTTTCCCTATCCCTGGTGGCTCTTAGTATGCTTTCTCCTGTTACACCATGCAATCCTCGTTCCGTCATCCACCTGATCAGGTCCTTCAAATATGTTATCCGCGGCTTTACGCTGTCTCTTTTGCCCTCAATCGAGCCTGTTAGTATCAGGTTCTCCAAGCCCTCCTTCCTCATTGCTTGTCCCAGGAACTTTAGCTCTCTTTTCTTGATGGTCAATTAGTTTCCTTTCATTTCCATCGTTTCCATCCTCCTCATTGCTCACATGCTCGATCCATGATATCCACAGCATCCTTCTGTAGAACCACATTTCAGCTGCTTCAAGTTTTTCCTTCATGTTTTATGATATTCAGCATTCACTGCCATATTGAAGAACTGACATCACATAGCAATCCAGTACCCTCTTCTTTGTTTCTAGCGAAATTGTCCTGTCTCTTAATACTCTTCTTCGCTCTTGGAATGCATCCTTGTGCTTTTGGATCTCAGAAATATAAGTGTACAGAAACTGATGTGACCACAAAGTGAGGGGTCAGTTTATATATTGATTGTAGTATGGAATTGATCCCCCACTTTATAACCATTATGCTTCTGTAGAACCACATTTCAGCTGCTTCAAGTTTTTCCTTCATCTTTGATGATATTGTCCATTGCATTCACTGCCATATTGAAGAACTGACATCACATAGCAATCCAGTACTCTCTTCTTTGTTTCTAGTGAAATTGTTCTGTCTCTTAATACTCTACTCAGCTCATGGAATGCATCCTTGTGCTTTTGGATCTCAGGAATATAAGTGTATAGAAACTGATGTGACCACAAAGTGAGGGGTCAGTTTTCCTGTTTCTTAATACTTTACTCAACTTCTGGAATACCTACTTCGCCATGCCAATTCGCCTTCGAATCTCTGTGTCGCATTGTCCGTTTTCTGTTAGAACACTCCCAGGTATTTAAATTTTTGTACCTGCTTGATTCTAGTTTCCCCCTCCACCTGTATTTGGCATTTTTGATTACTCATTTTATGATCATGCATTCGTTTTTCTTGCAGTTTATTTGTAGTCCTTTCTCGTGACTCTCTACAGCTACCTTCTGTAGGGTGTCTTGCAGTTTCTTTTCCGTTTTTTGAAATCGGCACTGTATCATCTGCGTAACTTATCTTGTTCAAACTGCGGCCTCCGATGACGAATTCTGACATAACAACCAGGGTACGCAAAACTTTTTATCTTGCGGGCGAACTTTTCTTTCTCGTAGACCGTTTGAAACCAAATCTCTTTAAACTGAGTGAGAAGAGAAGGATTCATACCTTTCTTAAGGAAATGTAAGTGAATATAACGAACTTTAGCTGAATTCGAACTTGGCTCTCCGATTCCGCAATCCGAGCCGCTAACCATTCCTCCTCCGTGACTCCACTTTATTTCACCCTACCCCCCTACATTGAATAAAATGAATAAATTAAAAAATATCGTATTATTAAAAATATATTACTTATTTTTAATGATTAAGATATCCTCTTTGTTAATGGTATTTCAATCAATTTCAGAATTAAATTTATATTATGCAAATCATCCTGAACACGAAATGTGTTCACTTTTGGTTTGGCTATAATACTTCTCAAACTTATGATAAATACAATTTTGGACATTATTTCGGACCTTTAATTTAGTAACCGTTATCGTTCTGGAAATAATATTATGGCTACTTCTATCTTTCGAAAAGTCTGCAAATATCACCGCCGCTGTAAGGTCTTCCTCTTTGTAATAAACTGCATATTATAACAGGGTCTCTCTCTACCTTCTCTCTCTCTCTCTCTCTCTATATATATATATATATATATCTCATCTCACCGCCCACAAACTGTTCTCCGACAGGCAATATGGATTCCGATTTGACAGGTCCACAGCCGACCTGCTAACTACTGTAACGGAGTACATGCTACAGGCCCTTGATGAGTCTGACGAGGCTCGCGCGGTTGCTCTGGACATCTCCAAGGCTTTCGACAGGGTTTGGCACCCTGGCCTCCTATGCAAACTACGCGGTTATGGTATTACCGGTCGCCTGCTTGACCTAATCCAATCTTTCTTAAATAACCGCAAAATGAAGGTCGTTCTGAATGGGCGTGCCTCTTCGTCCTACAGCACGAATGCTGGTGTCCCACAAGGCTCTATCCTGGGCCCAACGCTCTTCCTTATTTTCATCAACGACCTCCCAGATGAGATCAAGTCCCAAGTAGGCATCTACGCAGATGACACTACAATATACTCCCGCTCCAGTAAGAAACCTGTCGTGGCGGACAGACATAATCTCGCTGTTGACCTTGAGCGGGATCTACACTCTGTGGTGAACTGGGGCAAGAAGTGGCTTGTCAACTTCAATTCATCTAAGACCAAGCTGTTGTCTGTCAACCATTACAGGCAACCTCTTCTGCCTCCCATAAGCATGGACCAGATGATTCTCCCGGAGAGTAATACACTACGCCTCCTCGGACTTACCCTGTCCTCAGACCTCAAATGGAAGCACTATATTGAATCCATAGCAAAATCTACTGCTAAGAAGATTGGGTCACTATGTCGATCCAGGATGTTTTTTCCACCTGAATCCATCCTGCATATATACAAGTCAACCATCCGTCCGTGCATGGAGTACTGCTGCCATTTATGGTCAGGTGCCCCTGCCGTTCTCCTCAGTGTTCTTGACAAGCTCCAAAGGAGAGTCTGTAATGTGATAGGTACTGATCTGGCGACTCGTCTGCAGCCACTTTCCCATCGTCGAAATGTGGCCTCCCTCTGTCTCTTCTATAAATACTTTCATGGCTTCTGCTCGGATGAGCTTAAGTCACTGATGCCTCCTCAACAGGTGTTTACCCGTTCAACCAGACTGGCAACTGGGTCCCACCCATTCACAGTCAGGTTAGCCAAACGCAGACGACAATTCTACTCCTGCAGCTTCCTCTCTCGCACTTCCCGCCTGTGGAACTCACTCCCGTATTCTTGCTTTCCTGACGGCTACGACCTCCAGAAATTTAAAAGCAAAGTTAATACTCACCTACTAACCACTGGCCTCTAGCTCTCTCCCCTCCCCTGTATAACCTTCCCTTTCTCTCCGCCCATGTACCTGTCATTGCACCTGCTTTCTCAGCTTTCTATTGTTCCTTTCTAACTAGCTTGTACTCCTCACTCTTTTGTAATTAATCTCTTTACATTTATGTAACCCCCTGCACATCAGTGGCGTTTCTGCCTTGCTCGGGGTGAAATGATTAAAAAATATATATATATATATATATATATATATATATATATGTGTGTGTGTGTGTGTGTGTGTGTGTGTGTGTGTGTGTGTGTATGATGAAATAATTTGCAAGCACAATCTTTGCTTATTTTTAATAAAATCCGTTCATACTCATGCAGTACGCATCCACTACCAGGAATCGAACCCAGACACTTGTGGATGTTATACCAACTGTACCACGGGCGCTGGTGACAAAAGGGTAACGAATTAAGCTCGATGAAGTGTGCCGCTCCTCAGGAATTCCCCGGTGGAACTAATCCCAATTCCTTTGCCTATAGGATAGTACCTCCCCAAGCAACGGCTTCCGCAACGATATATATATATATATTGTCTCACGCTCTATGTTTGTATTGAGCACTAGTTATGAAAGTAAATGCATGAACAGCAGGTTAAAAAACCTACGAGTTCCACAACTTTGTTACAATATATATATATATATATATATATATATATATATATATATATGATGAGCTGATGATATAGAGTGATATGTAATGACTTAGAGATAGGTAAATATATATCTATAAATAAAAACAGTCATAAACAAACTGAGATAGATGGAAAAATGGTCAAAATAGAAGAGAAATGAATGAAATGAAAAGATCGATTAAACGAAAGAAAGAAACAATCCTATAATTGATGTGTTTTCTACCGCCATTAGCCAGCTGAATATCTCTTTTTCCGTCCGTTCATTTGTGTTCTTTTAAAATATTCCAATAAGCTAAACAGCATTAACATCTACTTAGACGTCTACACGACTGCACTTGTCAGAGTATTAACTGCTCCCTTGAATGAACAAACATGTTTCAACACAACATATTTGTCTGCGTGTGTATCTCGTGGAACTGAAGAAATGTACTTGTGCGCATGCGTGGCAAAAAATAAAAAATAAAAAACTTGTTTTTGAAAAGGCAGTGTCATGTATAGAATTAATGTTCTATAAAGCTCATCTTATAAGATATGGCATAATATTTTAATCCTAAGCTTTTGGGATGTATATTCATCCAAGGTGGGTTGAGTATGAATTGTAATATATATATATATTATAAATTATGTTTTAGAACATGTACATAATTTCTTCTATATATGTCCTCTTCCCTACAATCATATGTTTGTTTCAGTGTTTAAATCCAAACACTGAAACAAACATATGATTGTAGGGAAGAGGACATATATAGAAGAAATTATGTACATGTTCTAAAACATAATTTATAATAAATATTCACTGCTCTATACATCATATATCGAGCACTGTTTTAAATTAATGTTTTGGACGGAAAAATTATTTTTCTTTTTCTCTCCTAATTCTATACTCACTCGGATATATATATATATATATATATATATATATATATATATATATATATATATTAGTCATCCACATACAAGCCTGTTTCGCTGTATCACAGCTCATCAGTGTGGATAGAAACATCCACTTGCTTCTGGCCGGGATCGAAACTCGACCGATTTGGTGTCATTCTGAGTTCCTAAAAGGGAAATTTTAACGTGTTGTATATAATCAATGTATACACAGGCCAGTCACCGAAAGAACTCAATTCATTTCTGAAGAGTCACGTATATAGCTGAAGTGGAAATTTTTTTAAAAATTTTTTCTCCAGTGAGCTCAATCGTAATGAGAGCATAATATATATATATATAGTAATGAGAGCATAATATATATATATATATATATAGATAGATAGATAGATAGAGAGAGAGAGAGAGAGAGCATAATATATATATATATATATATAGATAGATAGATAGATAGAGAGAGAGAGAGAGAGCATTATATATATATATATATATATAATGTATCGAGGCCGCAAATAATTTTCTGAACATACACTCTCAAATATAACAGACAATGAATGTCTATTACATTTAATCATGAGCTGTTCGAAACATCATTTTTGGCTTTAATTTCAGATGAAAATAAACACAAAAATTCTCCAATATTTGGATAAATTTTTATTAAGTTGGTTCTAAGCTTTCGGCTCACATAAGCCATCTTCAGAGAGGTTACAAGGACGTTAACATAAAAACATCCACCATCAGCGACGATTTTATCTTGTGTTGACATAAAACTTTGCTAAGCATCGATAACAGTTACCAAAAATAGCAAACACAGTTCGTAAATTTGTAATCTGGTTCTATGACGTCACATCGCGTGAGAGCTCGAAATGTTAACAGAACCATATATTTAAGTGCAATGTAATGTGTTATGACAAGATTTAAACGTGATTTAATTAAGTGTGGATCGTTTTGATTTAATGCAAATGGCCTCCAATGTCTGAAGTTTCTTTTTACTGTGTGTATGAGTGAGGATTATTGTATCGTTGATTAAAATCTCTCTGATATTACCTACATGTTATGTTTTTCTAAGAAATGTTGTTTAATTGGATTCTGATCAGAAAAACCGATTTCGGTCTCGCTTCTCAGGCTTCGTCGGGAAATAAATAATAAGAATAAAATAAATAGTATGAAAATGGGAAGAAACATTACGGGGAGAAGGTTTGCGGTGCCTGATATACAGAGCCTATAGCACCCTCAAGTGGAATACAGAGTTCTACCTCCACACAACCGACAATCCATCCACCCTGAACTGAGCAGCACACTTTCTGTTTTTTATAAGGTGCTCGCATATAGAGAAACTATAGGTATTTGGGTATTTGGAGCAGATTCATCCAAAGCCAATGTATGATTCTTTAACTTGCCTGTTTTAAGCTGATATCCAGACGCTGAATTGTTCTCCCTATATAGTTGGCTCCGCAATCAGAATTACGCTTATAAATCACAGAATATACTTGATGATTGGGATTGGGGTGAACATCCTTGCGACTAGAAGAGAAAATAGGTCGGCTATGGTATTCAACCTGCTCCCCCACTGCAGCGGGATGTAACACAAGGTCTTTTTTAGGTGGCGACCCGACCGTGTACGGACAGGCTCAGGGACAAAAATTTCCCAGTCCCCTCAACCGCCGGTTGAGCTGGCCCCGGTGTTGAGCACCTGGTCCACTCCTCTGCTGCATTGGAGTGGCGCGGCCGCAGGTTCCTTTTCTCCAGGACCGGGCATCTATTTAGTGTAATTTTTCTCAGTTGCAACCCTGCCCTAGTGGACGGAGTTGCAACTGAGCCGTACTCTGTCTTCAAAGACAGAGGCGCAACTGAGAGATGATTATATAGGCCGGGTATGAAACACTACGCGTACCTCAGACGGGAAATAACAAGCACGAATACTTGATGAAATCTGTTTAGTCAAGCTTCACAGCTAGCTCTAACCCAGAAAATTCTGAAATAAACGGGGCATTTCTTTTTCTTTTTTTTTTTAACTATAATCGGTTTGACTTTCCTGAAATCAGCAACCTTTGTCGCGGATACCGGAATGGTCAGTATTCGAGGGATGAATTAGGGTTTTAATAAGGAATCCTGTCGCGGATATAATCCCGCAAATATGGGTTCCGATATACTGAGGTCAGAAATGTTGTTGGTGTCCGATGTACCCGGACATACAAAAATGCCAGTTGAAAATTAGAGTTTTTTTCAATCGTGAACCTAAGGCTGGATGAAGTCCATTAAAGAAAGAGAGAAATTGATCAGCCTGAGTCCTAGCCTCGGCCAGTCAGTTAAGTGCCATACATGATACATGCTTGGGCGATCATGTCTCCAAAGAGACATGACTGACTGGGCAGAAGATTATCCCGCAGTAGGTTGCCATTGCTTTCTGCGGTAGACTGGTTGCCGAGCAAGGCTAAAGAACCCAATCTGTCCTGTTATTTGAGTCATAGGTTAAAGGGAAAAGAAATCTATTATATTATTATGTAGTAATTAAAGGGGGATCAGTTTCCTATTGCTATGAAGTAATAAACTGATCCCCCACTTTATGACCAATATAAGCCTTAATTATTATTCCAACTATTATATTCAGTCAGTCAGTTAAGGGCCATACGTAATATACGCTTGGGTGATCATGTTTCGAAAGAGACATGACTGACTGGGCAGATGATTAACCCGCAGTAGGTTGCCATTACTTTCTGCGGTATACTGGTTGCCGAGCAAGGCTAAAGAACCCAATCTGTTCTGTTATTTAACCCATCACTGAGGGAAAGAGACGGATTAATACCTTTCCCAAGGGTATTTGCGCGTCAGTGTAATGTAAGGAATTTAACTGAAATTCGAACTGGGCTTTCCGAGTTCTCTTTCCGAGCCGATATCCACTGCACTATATCGCACATCAACTTTGTTATTAAATAAACAAAAAGTATCGTCTACATATCGAAAATACAATTGAAGACAAAGTGCAGGACAACGTATTCTTATCTTCATAAAAGACCACAAAAGATTAGCCTGTGCGATACCCAAAGGAGAGCCCGTATCAACTCTGTCAATCTGTCGATATATGAGATTATCAAAACTAAATTCAACAGATGACGTGGCAAATTTCATCAATTTTAAATGATTCTTAAAAATTTTCTTAAGAAATTTTTACAAATCTTCTTACTTTTTTTATAGACGGTGTCTATTCAGGACGTAGGCGATCGAGGCCCTCCAGAACATTTCTCCCAAACCCTACTTTGCTATCCATTTGCTTAAGCCGATCAAGTATGTCACGCGCTGATTTTCTCTGTCCTTCTTTCCAACGATCCGCCCTATATGTATCAGATTCTTCAAGCCCACCTTTCTCGTCATTTGCCCAGAAAATTCAAGTGTCTCTTCCTAACGTTAAATATAAACTTCATTTTTCGTTTTTATTCTCTCGAAAACATCGTCGTTGCTCACGTGTTCGGTCCATTGTAGGAAAATTAATCTTTTAATTTTGGAGATTATGTGCTCATGTAAAATCTGGCTTCTTTTAGAAATTGGTTATTTTTTATCAGTTGACTTCATTAAAGAGTTCTTTTAATATTTTTACTTGATAATATTGTGTTCGAATTGGGATTTAGATGTCCACAGTTCACGTGAATATGTTTCACTGTGCATTGTTCTTGATATACAATAAAACATCGATGATTCCTCGTCTTTTCAAACAAAGACAGAATATCTGAAAGAAAAGAAATGTGTTGGATGAAGTTTGAAAATAAAAATGTTGGAAACATCTAATCAAACAAAAGTGAAGCAAAAGTAAAAGAGAAACATGGAAGCAAATGTCTGGAATATAAAATACTTGAAGACAAAGTCTTCGAGAAGAAACGAAGGAATAGAAAGATGATTTTACAGTGGCAATAGAAGGCTGACAAGGAGAATTCGATACTTA
This sequence comes from Ascarosepion bandense, assembly GCA_037127315.1. Taxonomy (NCBI): domain Eukaryota; kingdom Metazoa; phylum Mollusca; class Cephalopoda; order Sepiida; family Sepiidae; genus Ascarosepion; species Ascarosepion bandense. Next base: position 2,742,652 of record JBBBDQ010001423.1, read on the forward strand.
AATTGTAGGTGCGTTGGCCGGGAGGAAATGTCTTTGATGTATTCGCTCCTTAGGTCAGTAAGTGGTTTTGAGACTGAGACGAAGGAAAAGGGAGTTGGAGGAGATGAGCATAGTAAGCCACTTGACTTGGTCAAGGGAGATACTAATTACACTCGTCTCTCTCGAGTCACTCTGTGTGAGTCGGTCTGTCTGTCTGGCGATGCTTTCTGTATCGGCTTTTTATATCTTCTTTTTGGATCGCAGCAGATCATTTGGGAATTCATATCCGTATTTGATTCTGGGCTTCCCATTGGCCGATAAATAAAATTCGCGTAGGCTCGCGAGCTGGAAATTTAATATTTAATTAATTTTTAGTTTTCAACCGGAACATTCTGATCGTTAGAATGCAAACATCCGGTCCATCGCTTTTGCTCGGTCGGTATCACCACAACTTCTAAAAATGTTAAAGTGACGATGTTAAAGTGGAGCCATAAGTATAAGAAAAAAATGATAGAAAACAGAGCAAATACGAACCTTCGTGTCAGCAAAAAAAAACAAAAAAACAAAAAAAAAAAAAACAAAATGTCAAAAGGACAGTTTTTCCAGTGACACCGCTTTTCTTTTAACTGTCTTCACTTTCGTCAATGTTTAATGTTTTTCTTGATTGACGAAGAGAAAAGGAAATAATAAAATATGGTTCACCGCCCTGTTCACAATCCGTTTTCTTTTACGGATAAGGAGGTCGATGTTTGCCAAAAAACACATGTGGTGATACCGACCGAGCAAAAGCGAGAAACCGGATGTTTGCACTCTCACGACCAAAAAGCAAATGACAAAAATTCATCGGTGAGCATCCGGCTTCGCGCAGATGTTCCGGTTGAAAACTAAAAATTAATTAAATATTAAATTCCAGTTCGCAAGCCTACGTGAATTTTATTTATCGGCCAATGGGAAGCCCAGAATCAAATACAAGTGTGATTTCCCAAATGATCTGCTGCGATCCAAAAAGAAGATATAAAAAGTCGATACAGAAAGCATAGACAGACAGAAAGACAGACGGACGCAGAGACCCAGACAGACTCGAGAGAGTCGAGAGTAATTAGTAACTCCCTTGACCAAGTCGAACGGCTTACGATGCTCGCCTCCCTTCTCCTCTTCCTTCTTCACTGTCTCAAAACTACTTACTGACCTAAGGAGCGGATACATCAAAGACATTCCTTACTTACAACGCTCCCACATACCTATGTAATTCTCCTTGTCAGCCTTCTATTGCCAAAATGAACATTCCTCCCGGCCAACGCCCCTCCTTAAAAACAATACCCCTACATAAACTGGTGACCGCCGACGTGGGTTGATTCAGTCCAGGAGTCGTTGGAAATGGGACTCAGCATTTCTTCTTCCTCTATCAACAAGAATGACTATTCAACGTCGTTAGCTCCCAACTATTTCCACAGGACTCTACATAAACTGGCGACCCCGACGTTCAGAAGGTTCCGTGTTCGGATCACGTCGGAATAAACCTCCTGTACACATACAGAATTAAGAAAATACACGATAAAGAAGGAAGATAATTTTCACGGCGATTGAAAAGCAAGAACGACTAAACGAGAAAAAGAAAAACGCAAATTTGTTAAAAGCGCAGAATAAAGGGAAATAACTCTCATTTCCAACAACAGAAGCTGCTTCCCCACAATAAAAATAAAGAAGAAAAAGAAAAGAAAAAAATTAAAAAAAACAAAAAAATAAAAGGAATTACAGAGAATATTTGATTATGATCATTTGTATCGAGAGGCAGTAAAATAAAAAAAAAACCTGAATGAGAAGGAAAAGAAATAATGTGAATGAAAACCCCTTACTTTACATTTACTTTTATAAAGAGTGCTCAATACAGAGTAGAGTATAATATTGTAATTTTGTTATTACAATGGTTTATAAAAGTATTATATCACTACACAAAATTTTTCATGTTTCGGAATAATACTGTTCTTCTTCAGGTGACATTTTAAAATAAATGCTGAAAATGATTTATTTAGAAAATATGAGATGACTTGTTGCTTGTTTACGACTTATATTAAGAATTAATATAGTATACTTAAATTATACGACTCTTTTAAACGAACCATTGTTATAAAATTTTGTCTCATAATTCTGAGTATTATATATATATATATATATATATATATATATATATATATATTCAATTACCATTCAATATATATATATATATATATATATATATATGATAGCAAGAAATAAAGTCAATTTCATACTTACATACATATGAACATATATATATAACAGCTTCTTTCCTCGCACATCCCGCCAGTGGAATTCCCTACCGCATGCTTGCTTCCCCGACGGCTACAACCTCCAGGAGTTTAAATGTAGGGTCAATAGACACCTCCTAACACACTAACTCACACCCACTCTCTCCAACTCTCTCCCTATGTACATCCTAAGTCGTCTATCACCCTTCTTCTGATATTTCCTATACCCAATCGCTCTATGAAACCCCCTGCGCTATAGTGGCAGTGGAATGCCTTGCTTGGGTGACACGATTAATATATATATATATATATATATATATATATATATATATATATATATATATATATGGTCGTATCTTGATTTTGTCGTTGACATGTCCACTTATCGCTACACTTGACCGTTAAAAAGTTCACTGTCCGACCCCTACGTATAACCTCAAATTCATAACAGCCAGAAAAAATAACTTTTTTTGTTTTGGTAGTGTCGCTTGACACCTGTGTTTTCAAAATTTTGATAACTTCAAACCATTTGTGATTTGAGGACTGATGATATGTGCATATAAACTCACCCGACAAAATAGATTATAGTTTGTAATATCTAACAATGTAAATGATTTAATTTATGAACAACGTCAGCACATTGTGGCCATGTTTACGATTGATATTATTAAAAGTTGTGTTCTTGTATTTCATTAGCATAGCCTTATAGTAAATTTAAGCGTTTTCTGTAGCTATGTGATTGTGCCATGATGGTGTTTTCTATAAGTAAGTTTCAGAGTGATGTCGGTAGTTACTCATGTTTTTAAATGGTTACTACTGGTGCTATGATTCGGAAGATGCAAAGTGAGTCGCTTTGATAGGTTTGTAGTTGTATATGCAATTGGTCCTACGTAGTTAGTAAAACCATCGGTCTGTAATTTTTTAGCATCTTCTTCTCCTATGTGCCTTGTCATTTCAGGACGTAGGCGATCATGGCTTTCCACGTCTCCCTATCCCTTGTGGCTTTTAGCAAGCTTTTTCCTGTTACAATACGCAACCCCTGTTCTGCCATCCACCTGCTCAGGCCCTTCAAATATGCTATCCACTGCTTTCCTCTGTCTTTTTCCCCTCTATCTAACCTGTTAGTATCAGGTTCTCCAAGTCATCCTTCCTCGTTCATGTCCCATGAACTTCAGTTGTCTCTTCCTGATGCTCAATATTAATTTTCTTTTCGTTTCCATCATTTCCAACACCTCATAATTGCTCACATACCCGGTCCATGATATCCGCAGCATCCTTCTGTAGAACCACATTTCAGTTACCTCAAGTAGTTCCTTCATCTGTGATGATATTGCCAACATTCACTGCCATATCGAAGAACTGATATCACATAGCAATCTAGGACTCTCATCTTTGTGAAAGTTTCCTGTTTCTTAGTCCTTTCCTCAGCTTCTGGAACACGTCCTTCGCCATGCTAATTCGCCTTAGGTTGTCTGTGTCGCACTTTCCGTTTTCTGTTCGAACAATTCCCAGGTATTTAAATTTTTGTGCCTGCTTGATTTTAATATCCCCACCTGTATTTGTCATTGTTGGTTGCTCTTTTTGCTGATGCATTCGGTTTTCTTGCAGTTTATTTGTAGTCTTTTTTGTCACTCTCTTCAGCTACCTTCTGTAGGAGGTCTTCTAGTTTCCTTTCCCTATCTGCAATCAGCACTGTATCGTCTGCGTATCTTATGTTGTTCAAATTGTGGCCTCCGATTACAAATCCTAGCATAACATTTAGGGTTCTCAAAATATTCTCGCTGTACAAGTGTCGTGGAGTAGTTTTCGCACTGAAGGTTATAATCGTGATATGTCGGTTGCTAATAGACTTAACGCACCCAAAATGTTAGGAAGTTGGTAATCTTCCACTGAAAGCTGACTCCTTAGTATTCGGCTAACTGCCGACGAATATCAACTGCTTAGTAGTTCTACTGAACTCCAATAGAAGGCTAAAGAACTCTTATGAACTTCCCAAGAACTTCCTGTTAACTCTTATTAATATAGAAGGGAGAGTCCATTATCTGAGGAATAGGTGTGCTTCCCCAAAACAACAAGTTAAATAGATCCGGTGAAAAGACACATCCTTGTCTTACGCCCCTTTCTATCTTTGTATATCTGTTGAATTTGTTACCTTTTGGTATGCAGGCAGTTCGCTACCAGTAGAGATTCTTAATTACCCTGATGTCTTTCTCAAATATGTCGGGGCTGCTGAGCATCTCCATCAGTTTTTTTGTGGCGTATTTTGTCGAACGCTTTTGCATAATCTATAAAACACAGGTCCAAGTCCTTCTTCATTTGTATTACCCTTTCAAAGAGCATTCTAAGTTTTACTTATTTTTAAAATCTTTTTTTCTGATTTTTGTCTTTATTTTATTTCTTTGGATTCGTCTAGTGTCCAGTAAGCACTAATGAATCTGGAAAAAAAAGATTACAAAGATAACATGGAAAACGGTAAGTAAAAAATGCCATTATTGTAAGAATCTCGATTGGACAGAAAAAAAGAAACGGCCGTAACAAAAAACAAAAACAAAAAACAAAACAAAGCAAAACAAAGGAAAGCAAAACAAAAGAATCGATTCTACGGGAAGGTATTCACAGAGGATATCGAAAAATGAAGAACTCTCTTGAATGTTTCTTTTAATTTCTAAGAAACAGGCTAATAGATGGAAGTAAATACTATAACTAGAAAGGCGAAATACGAAGAAACTGGAAAACGTGTATATAAAGAATAAAGAATAAACGACAGACAGACAGACAGAAAGAAAGAAAGAAAGAAAGAAAGAAAGAAAGAAAGAAAGAAAAACAAGAAAATAAATGAAAAGTATTATCTACCATCTAATAAAACCGTGTCTTTCACCATGAGAGTGACCGGTGATATATATATATATCTTTAAATTCAGATAAAACTTAGTGGGGAAATAACCATTTTCAACATGTCATTTAAAGGCATGTATTCTTCGACCCCTTATAAACAGAAAATGAGGAAAAATTCTAAGCCCAGAGTCTCAGTTTAGGTAAAGGAAGGGGCAGGGATGCATTGGTTTTTCTTTGGGTTGGGCTGGAGGAAGGAGCCAGTAGTAATTCTTCCTTAGTAGTGGTAGGTATCTGGCCTGACCCTAGTGTTGGCAGGGTAAGTCATGTGGAGGTAACTACTAGGTCAACCTTTAAAGAAATTTCGACATTTTTTATCGGGACTAACTGGGGGAATAGGATATTTATTGTAATTTATATTTATAATCATTGTAATTTATATATATATATATATATATATATATATATATATATATATATATATATATGTGTGTGTGTGTGTGTGTGTGTGTGTGTGTGTGTGTGTGTGTGTATATTTATATATATATGTGAATGAAATAATTTGTTTAAAAATTTATTTGAACGATAATATTATTTAAGTAGATATTCTGTTTATAATCAAACAGTATTATATACTTATTTCTACAGATTACTTGGTGGCTTCCCCTGTGGATAGGTTCCAATCCTACCAAATGACATTTTTGTAACAAAAAAATTATCGTAAATAATCAGGCCGGTAGAAATAAATATATAATTCTGTTTGATTATAAACAGAATATCTACTTAAATACGAGTATCAGTCAATAATAATGTTCAAACAAATCATTTCAAATTGTCGGTGGTTTATAAACAGTTTCGTTAATTTACGTTAATTTCCGTACTATATATATATATATATATATATATATATATATATATATATATATATATATATTATAATTTTGTTATTATAATGGTTCAAAACAGTGGGTTTTTTTCTACCTGTTCGTTCACTTTTTTTATAATATATAAGGGGTCAAAGAATGCATGTCTTAAAATGACATGTTAAAAATGGCTATTTCCTCATTAAGTTTTATCTGAATTTACAGATGCACACACACACACACATATATATATATATATGTGTGTGTGTGTGTGTGTGTGTGTGTGCGTGCGTATTTAGGTAGCATATTTTACGAACTTAACAAAGATAACAAAATCCCTTTCCTTGATATTTTAATAGACACAAACAATAACACATTTACTACCTCCTCATATAAAAAAAAAAAACAACCACCAACAAATCTTGCAGCCTCAACTACAGTAATCTTTAGCAAAACAGTTTTGCGGTTATTTGTTTACCATAACTTACACCCCTGAAGATAATTTCGGAAAAAGACTGAAAGTACTTGGGTACCTTGAGAAATGAATGATAATAACATCTGTCAACGTTACAGCTCATTTATGACACCGTAATACGCGAAAGATTATCCACGAGTATGAACGTATTTTTAAAAATAAACAGACATAATATTTGCAATTTATTTAATCTGATATATATATATATATATATATACATATGCAGGTGAAGAGAGCCAACAGTTTTACAATTATGAATTCTCCAGCATTTACTTATTAAAAAAGTGCTCAATACAACATATAAAAAATATCTAATTAAATTTCTCAAGAATATACATCTATTAAATAAACGTTAATAAATGTCTTATGTAAACATTGCAAAATGTTCACCTTAAAACTTACATATATCTAATAATTTGTTTTATATTATGAAAAATTGAAAAATTAAAATAAATAAATTGATATTTAAATTTTTAATAATTAAATAGATTTTTAAAAAAAATAATTTCACCCTGAACATGGCATTCCACTGCTACTATTACGCAGGAGGCTACTTAGGGGAAGGTGATGAGAAAGAGTGGTTAGATATAGGAAATGTCGGAGGGTGGGTGATAGACGGGTAAGGAGGTACATAGGAAGGGTGTTTGAGAGAATGGATGCGAGTTAGTGTGTTAGGAGGTGTCTATTGACCTCACATTTAAATTCCTGAAGATTGTAGCCGTCGGGGAAGCAAGAATGTGGAAGGGAATTCCACAGGCTGGAAGTGCGAGAAAAGAAGCTGTTGGAGTAGAAATTGCGGTTATATTTTGTCGGTTTCACTGTAAAAGGGAGGGACCTAGTGGCTAATCTAGTATTTCATGCAAAATCGTATTTATGGGGCACCAGTGATCTATGTTCATCGTAGCAAAAGCAATGAAAGTATTTATAGAATAGGCACAGGGAAGCCACGTCACGCCGGTGAGAGAGTGACTGCAGGCGGTCTGCCAAGTCGGTATCGATAACATTACAGATTCTCCCATGTATTTTGCCAAGAACCCCGAGAAGAATAGCAGGGGCGCCCGACCAGATGCGGCAAGAGTATATACAATAAACAGGCGGATGGTAGATTTATATATGTGCAGAAGAGATTCAATCGGAAAAAACTTCCGGGCCCTGCACAGAGAACCGACTTTCATAGCAGCGGATTTAGCAATGGATTCGATATAGTCATTCCACTTGAGGTCCGCTGAGAGTGTGAGGCCAAGGAGGCGTAGTGTTTTACTCTCTGGGAGGCAAGTATGTTCCATGCTAATGGGAGGTAAGTGCGATTGTCTATGATGGTTAATTGATTGCAGGTTCGTTTTGGAAGAATTGAAATTTACGAGCCATTTCTTACCCCAGTCCACTACAGATTGGAGGTTCTTTTCAAATTCGGCAGCGAGGTTTGCTTTGTCGCCCACAACAGATTGTTGATCGAGGTGAGAGTAAACTGTGGTGTCATCGGCGTACATGCCTACTTGGGTTGTTATGGCATCGGGGAGATCATTAATGCATATCAGAAAGCGCGTAGGACCTAGGATAGAGCCTTGAGGGACACACGCGTTCGTATGGTAGTTCTGGGAAGCATGTCCGTTTAATAGCACATTCAATGTGAGGTTAGAGAGGAAAGACTGGATTAGGTCAAACACATGTCCAGTTATATCATAGCTCCGCAGTTTGCGTAGAAGGTCCATATGCCAGACTCTGTCGAACGCTTTAGAGATATACAAGGCAATGGTTCGGGTTCACCATTCTTGTCGAGAGCCTGGTATGTAGACTCGGTGATGGTTGTTAGCATATCAGCAGTAGACCTGGTGAAGCGGAAACCATACTGTTTGTCCGAGAGGAGCCTGTGGGCTGTGAGATGCTGAACCACCTCGGCGTTGATAATGGCTTCGGACACTTTGCCAAAGATCGGAAGAAGGCTGATAGGGCGGTAATTTGCGGGGTCCGAGGGTTCTCCAGTGTTCTTATATAGGAACTACAGAGGAAGACTTCCAACAGGCAGGAAAGCAGAAAGCAGATAGACAGAAGTTGTAGAGCTTAGAAATGACAGAGGAGAGTTCAGGGGCGCATTTCTTCAAGACTATGATTGGGATTCCGTCCCCACCGCTCGCTTTGTGAGGGGCAAGTTTTGAGATTATGTTGGAGACCAGCGAGGGTGTAATGTGGACGTCATTCAGTTGAGCCTCAGTTCTAGGTGGGAAGTCGGGTGTAGAGACTCCAGACGAATCCAGTCTCGAATTGGTCGAGAATCTGAGAGCAAAGCATTCAACCTTGTCCTCTGAGGAGGTGAGGACACCTCAAATTCATTGATTAGCGGGGGTATTGAGGACTTACTCTTGTTAAGCACGATTTACGGAGGCGCCAGTAGTCTTTGGCTCCGAACTTGGAGGATGCTATGCGTTGCTTCATTCTGGCAGCAAACAACATCTTAGCAACGTGAAGTATCTTTTTACAATTATTACGAGCTGAGGCGAAAAGGCGCGTGTTTTGGTCCAACGCGTGACGACGATAAAGCCGGAAGAAATGATTCCGGTGGGCAATGGCGGTCGAGCAAGCGGGCGAGAACCATGAAGCCGAATGAGATTTCAGCTGAAATTTCCTGGCAGGGATGAAATCCTCGATACCAGCCTTAACCCAAGAGGAGACCTCGGATGCACAGTCTTCGACGGGAAGACTAAAAACGTTGTTCCAAGGGAGGTCACAGAGGATGTCTCGGAACGAATCCCAGTCTGCTCTTTGGTAGCAGTAGGATATTCTGCTGGTCTGGGTTTCTTGGTTAGGGTGGGAGTGAAATGAGATGTTGACGGAAACTACGGCGTGGTCAGAATTTCCGAGAGGGCAGAGCTGTCTGGTTGTGTAGGAGTCTGGGATAGAAGTGAAGAAGAGGTCTAGTAGTGAGTCCCTACCATTTGAATTATTGGAAAAACGCGTGGGGAATTCCAAGATTTGCGTAAGGGATTGGGTGATTGAAAAACTCATGGTGTGGACACCAGCAATTTCGGTGAAGGAGTTCTCCAGCCACTTGGTGTGGTGGGCGTTAAAGTCACCAAACACAAATATGTGGGCAGATGGATGAGAAGAAATGGCCTTGTTGATATTGTCAGAGATGCTGTCAAGTACCGAACAGTCAGAGGAAGAGGGGAAGCGGTAAAGAAAGAAGAGAAAGCTAACCGAGCTTAGAAGTGAGAGACGGAAGCACATGAAAGAATGATTCAGGGATTCAAGAGATGTCACCCTAGCTAGGGAGAGGTGTTCGCTGACATAAATAAACACCAAGCCCATGCATATGGACATTGGAGTCCTTCCTGAAGAGGGGAAGGTAACCAGGAACGATCATGTCTCGAAAGAGACATCACTGACTGGGCAGAAGGTTATTCTGCAGTAGGTTGTCATTGCTTTCTGCGGTAGACTGGTTGCCAACCAAGGCTATAGAACCCAATCTGTCCTGTTATTTAACCCATAACTGGAAGGAATAGACGGATTCATACCTTTCCCAAGGGTATTTGCACGTAAGTGAATGCAATGAATTCGGCTGGAATTCGAACTCGGCTCCCCGATTTCTCGTTCCGAGCCGATATCCAATGCACCACAACGCACACCCCCACTGTAATTATAAAAGCTAAAAAAAAGCAAAGAAGAAAGTAATACAAAACTTGATATAGAATAAAAAGGAAAGAAAGAAAGAAAAATGAATGAAAATCAAAGAAGAAGTCCGGAAATAGAAAGAACGGAAGAAAAATTAGGAAGAAGCAAGAAAGAATGAAACGAAGAAAGATAAAATAATCTATGTAAAAGGCAATCTGTGAGTCTGTGTGTGACTGTTCCCTATGCACGTCTACATTTTTTAAACTACGCCATTCAAACTTTCTAGGGACACATATCTACAAAGAAGCCAGATCAACACATACTCTTTGGGTTTTAATTTCAGCAATTTTCCCTTTCGCACTTTTTGGCTAATGGAACCGATTGTTTACATTTGCTCCGTAAAACTTCTAAGATCTAAGATGGTTGCTAAATTACGTCACAGAAATTAAATCAGACGTGTCAAACGCGATAAAATATTTTTTTTATTTAGAAAAAAATGAGCCTTGATATTTAATTTCTATTCCAACTTTTGAAAAATTCATTTGGTCAACAAAAATGTGAATACTTTTCCCCGTAATTTTGAAACAAAAGAAATATTTTAAAAAATTGTTTTTTCAAACAAAAACAAAATATGTAAAAAAGTGGCATCTTCTACTACTACTAAAATGTTTTGAATTGCACGGGCAACGCCGGGCGTTGATGCTAGTATATATATATATATATATATATATATATATATATAAAAGGCAATCTGTGAGTTTGTGTGATGCTAGTAAGATTTTAAAGTATGTAAAGAACAAATAAAAAACAGAAAGGAAAATTGAATAAACAGCGATAAAGTTTCCGTAAGGACCTACAAAACCAATCTAGAATAAAACTTTGAAAGAGAATATGTTATAAAAGATTAACGATTGTCTGAGAGAAAAAAAAATAAAGAAAAAGTACTCAAACGGTTTTGCTTATTCTGTTAATTTTTTATATTCTTCTTTCAATTACACAGACAAGTGCCAACCCACAATCAGTAAGAATGAACTCTTAACATATAATCTTTTACATAGCATCGTTTTTTTTTTCTTTGGTCTTTTCTTTGAAAACTATTTTAGATCAGACTTTTCCTTTTATGAAAAAAAAGAACAGACAAAAGTTTTCACATTAATCGTTTACAACGGGACCTCTTATAAAATAGATAGCAGTTTTTATGTCCATTGTTAATAAAATATGCTGATATTCTAAAAATAATGATGATACAGATAATATTTAACCAAAAAAAAAAAAAAAAAAGGATTTGTGAGCTAAATACTTGTATATTTAGCGTGAGGGACCGATGTTCAAAATTTAATCAAAAACATATTTCGAATTTTTATTATATTTTTTAATCAATCTTCTTCTTCTTCTTCTTCTTCTTCTTCTTCTTCTTCTTCTTCTATGTGCCCTGTCCTTTCAGGACGTAGACGATCTTGGCTTTCCACGTCACCTTATCTCTGGTAGCACTTAGCACGTTTTCTCCTGTTACACAACGCAACTGTCATCCACCTACTCAGGCTCTTCAAATACGTTGTCCGCTGCTTTCCTCTGTTTCTCCTTCCCTCTATCTGGCCTGTCAGTATCAGGTTTTCCAAGCCCCCCTTCCTCATTGCATGTCCCAGGAACTTTAGCTGTCTCTTCTTGACGCTTAGTATTAATATCCTTTTCGTTGCCATTCTTTCCAACACCTCACCATTGGTCCCATGCTCGGTCCATGATAACCGCAGCAACCCACATTTCCGCTACTTCAAGTTTTTCCTTCATCTTCGATGATATTGTCCAACATTCACTGCCGTATTGAAGAACGGATATCACATAGCAATCTAGCACTCTCTTCTTTATTTGCAGAGATATTTTTCTTGTGTCTTAGTACATTACTGAGCTTCTAGAACGCGTCCTTCGCCATGCCAATTCGGCTTCGGATATCTGCGTCGCGTTTGTCATTCGTTTCAGCTACCTTCTTTAGGAGGTCTTGTAGTTTCCATTCCGTGTCTGCAATCAGCACTGTATCATCTGCGTATCGTATGTTGTTCAAATTGTGGCTTCCGATTACAAATCTTAGCATAGCATCTAGGGTCCTCAAAATATTCTCGCTGTACAAGTTAGTGCCCAAAACGAGGTATAAAAGCCACTAAGACTCAGGGGGGTGTTATTGGATGTGGAAGAATGGTGAACAGAAACAATAATAATGAGCGGGAAAATAAAGAGAGTCTTTAAGCCGAGAGTAGATAGCGATTGTAATTTCAATTAATTTTTTACATATTAAAATTGGCTGGAAATCTTAGCGCCGGAAGAGAGTTCGAATAAAAGAGAAATGCCAGAAAAAGGAAAAGCTAGCATAGAACTCCCGGCTACATCTAGCTAGATGAAATATCTTGTGGTCAATTTAGTACAGCTTAATTTCAAAGATTATATCTTATTTTTTATATTTGTTTTTGTTTTCATCATTCCACCCCAAGCAAGGCAGTAGCACCACTGATGTGCCGGGGGCTACATCAAGAGAGTTAAAGTTTTAGGCAGGAGAAGAGTGAGAAGAAAGACGATCCAGCTACAGGGGGTGAAAGAGAAAGGGCAAGAGAAGGATGTGAACACAGGAGTGAAGACAGTTCCGAAGGTAGAGAGAAAGGAAAAGAACAAGACACGCGGGTTGATGTAGAAAGGGCTGGAGTTACATAAGAGAGTTGAAGTATTAGGCAGGCGGAGAGTGAAGACAAAGACGAACCAGTTAAAGTGGGTGAAAAAGAAAGGGCAAGAGAAGGATGTGAACACAGGAGTGAAGACAGTTGCGAAGGTAGAGAGAAAGGAAAAGAACAAGATACGCGGGTTGCTGTAGAAAGGCCTGGAATTACATAAGAGTGTTGAAGTATTAGGCAGGAGGAGAGTGAAGACAAAGACAAATCAGTTACAGGGGGTGAAAAAGAAAGGGCAAGAGAAGGATGTGAACACAGGAGTGAAGACAGTTTCGAAGGTAAAGAGAAAGGAAAAGAACAGGATATACGAGGTGATGTAGAATGGGCTAGAGTTAAAAGGATAAGAGATGGGAATTGACTTTGCATTTAAATTCCTGGTGGTGGTAGCCATCAGTAAAGCAAATATATGAAAGTTACTTCCACAGGCAGGAAGCGTGAGAAAAGAAGCTGATGGAGTAGAATTGTCGCCTGCATTTGATTGATCCAACTGTAAATGTGTGGGACCTTGTTGCCAGTCTGGTTACACGAGTAAATTCTTGTGGAGAGGGCACCAGTGACCTAAGTTCGTCACAGCAGAAGCCATGGAAATATTTGTAGAATCGACAGAGGGAAGCCACATACCGCCAATGAGACAGTGGCTGGAGTCGAGTTACCAGAGGGAAGATCTCATCTAAACAATTATCATGAAAGGTAAACCTAAAGCGATAGAAGGAGACTGAAGCCGAGTTGCCAGATCAGGACCAATAATATTGCTGATTTTTCAGTGGCCTTTATCAAGGGGGTCAAGATAAATTATTACTGCACCGGAGTTTATGTGGCAACAATATTCTAAACATGGACGAATGTGAGACTTATCTGAAAAAAAAAAGAAGATTTGATTTGCCTTTTAAGAAATTTATACTGGATTAATTAATTAATTTCCATAGCTTCTCTAACATTTAGACTGTCAGTTAATTGACGTACCTGATACACGCTTAGGCAATTATGTCTCTCCACAACTTTCTCGCCTTAATAACTGTTGACTCTTTCAGTTAAGTGCAGTCCGTGATACACGTTTGGGTGATCAAGTCTCTCCACAACTTCCTCGCCTAAATCACTGTTGACTCTTTCAGTAACGTGCCATACGTGTTACATGCTTTGACAATTATGTCTCTCCACAACTTTCGTGCATAAATAACTGTTAACTCTTTCAGTTATAACATACGTGATACACGCTTAGGCAACCATGTCTCTCCACAACATTCTCGCCTAAATAACTGTTGACTATTTCAGTTAAGTACGATACGTGATACACGTTTGCGCGATCATGTCTCTTCACAACTTCCTTGCCTAAATAATTGTTATTTTTAAAACGTCGGAATAAAAATTAAATATAAAGGCTCATTTTTTAGTCATGTTTGACACATGTGATTTGATTTCTGTGACATAATACAGTAACCAAAATACTGTACGCTATTTTGTGAGAAATTTTGAAAGAGAAAATGTTTCTTTTATAACTGAAAAATAATGACTCATGTGTCCATTGTAAACCTTTTTATCAAGATTAAATAAAATAATTTCAGAAATAATTTCATTCACTTGTGAATGAGTACTGATAGTTTCATTAAAATCCGACAATTATTTAATTTTTGCGAGAATTTCCAAATTAATGTGTTTGTCACCGACAAAAAGTGGGTGATGCAATCATTACGTTTCCATTGTAAAACAGTCGTAACGTTTCTTTAACCGCTAACTCAAAACACAACTTTCTGATAAAATTTCGAAAATGTTAGAAGGAATTATAAATTTTAAAAAAATAATTAAAGTGACTTTAAAGGCTCCTGTGTCCATTGTAAACAGAAAAGACCAACTGAGTAATGGCCGAAAGTGAAGAGACCAGAAATTCTATTGTTAGGTCGCGGGATACAACAACAAACCTACTTATTTTTTACTATATGGTACAGTACACTCACATATACACACACGCACACAATTACTGCTACAACCACCAGCATAAGTTGCTACTGATACGATAATGCTATAGGCTCTCTCCTTCTACTCTCTCAGTCTTTACTACTAAATCGATACCCCGATATCCGATCAGGTTTGATCAAGATCAGAATTTCAGCATTTTTATCGTAGTTCTTGCTGCAGAATTTGCTCAAACTTGGTAAAATTATAGTTTCTAGTCTCAAACATTGTGAAATCTTCTCAGACGACTCATTTTCTCCGATATCGGAAATCAATGACCCCGATATTCTATCGAATCTGATCAAAAACTGATATTAAGCCCTCAATATGTCTCATTTTCTCCAATTTTACTCCCGATGGGTACGATGTCTTCATGGACTTACTTAGGTTAGTTTATCCTTGGATGACTTATTTGACTCCAACATTGGAAATTTATACCCCGATATCCTATCGGGTCTGATCGAAATCTGGTTTTCAGCTCATTTATTTTGGTTTTTGCTACGGGTTTTGCTCTAAGTAGGTATAATTGTAGTTCTTAGTCTTAGCAACATACGTTTTTTGTGCCAACATCCAAAGAGTCTGAGCTTCAGGATCACGGATTAGTTTTAAAGCTTTCGTTACATCCGAGCAACGCCGGGCTATACTGCTAGTCTTTTTATAAATGATTTCCCACCTGAGGCTTTCGTGAAATCCAACCCCGTGTTCATCATTTTTTTGTTATATAAAAAAAGATTGCTCGTCTTTAAATACATGTAAATATTTGCAAACTATCCGTATGAAATGCTGACAAGAACGCTGTTATTTTGTAGTGGTGAAACGGAAAAAGAACATTGATAGAAACACCTCTTTATGATGAGTACAAGATACCCGATGGGAATTCTCTCAGGTGAATTTCCTGACGATCTGTCAAATCCAAACCAAATTTTATTACAATAAAACACAGAACAGTCATCCATTGCCCGTTTCTAAATTGAATTAATTCGACATGTTTTAATTTGTCAGCAATGAAAACCTCAAAATCTACGAAAGGAGGCAGAACAAAGAGTTAACCGATAAAATGCAGCCGTAACTTCTACTCCAACAGTTTCTTTCCTCGCACTTCCCGACTGTGGAATTCTCTTCCAAATGATTGCTTCCCCGACGGCTACAATCTCCAGGAGTTTAAATGCAAGGTCAAATGACACCTCCTAACACACTAACCTGCTCCCATTCTATCAAACGCATTTCCCATCTGCCCAACCCTCATCCTCGCTATCCTTACTCATCTGTCACCTTCCTCCTGACATTCCCTATGTCTAACCACTCCTTCTCTTTACCTTCACCCATGTAGCCCCATGCGGAATAGTTGCAGTGGAATGCCTTGCTTGGGGTGAGATGATTAAAAAAAAAAAGAGAACAAAACGTTATGTGCTTAATCTGCTTCTTTCCATGCAAAACAGTCAGTCAGTTGAGTACCATACGTGATAGACGTTCTGGGCGATCAAGAGATATGACTTACTGAACAGAAAATTATCCGGCACTAGCTTGATTTCTGCGGTTGACTGGTTGGCAACCAGGGCTATAAAACCCAATCTATCCTGTTATTTAACCCATAGCAGGAGGGGGAAGAAGTCTATTATATTAATAAGTAGTAGTTAGTGGGAGGAGGTTAATTTGTATCTTCATAACAAAAAATATAAAACTGACAAGTATCATACGTGATAGACGTTCTGGGCGATCAAGAGATATGACTGAATGAACAGAAAATTATCCGGCATTAGCTTGATTTCTGTGGTAGACTGGTTGGCAGGCAAGGCTATAAAATCCAATCTATCCTGTTATTTAACCCATAGCAGGAGGGGGAAGAGATCTATTATATTAATAAGTAGTAGTTAGTGGGAGGAGGTCAGTTTGTATCTTCATAACAAAAAATATAAAACTGACAAGTACCATACGTGATAGATGTTCTGGGCGATCAAGAGATATGACTGACTGGACAGAAAATTATCCGGCACTAGCTTGATTTCTGCGGTAGACTGGTTGGCAACCAGGGCTATAAAACCCAATCTATCCTGTTATTTGACCCATAGCAGGAGGGGGAAGAGGTCTATTATATTAATAAGTAGTAGTTAGTGGGAGGAGGTCAGTTTGTAAATTCATAACAAAAAATATAAAACTGACATGTACCATACGTGATAGACGTTCTGGGCGATCAAGAGATATGACTGACTGGACAGAAAATTATCCGGCACTGGCTTGATTTCTGCGGTAGACTGGTTGGCAGGCAAGGCTATAAAACCCAATCTATCCTGTTATTTAACCCATAGCAGGAGGGGGAAGAGATCTATTATATTAATAAGTAGTATTTTGTGGGAGGAGGTCAGTTTGTAACTTCATAACAAAAAATAAAAAACTGATACGTGATACGCGCTTTGGCTGATCATGTCTCGAAAGAGACATGACTGCTTGGTCAGAAGATTATCCCACAGTAAGTTGCCAATGCTTTCTGCGGTAGACTGCTTGCCAGCCAAAGCTATAGAACACAATCTGTCCTGTTAATCGACTCATAGCTAGAAGCGGAAGAGATGTATTATATTATTTAGTAGTAATTAGTGGGGATCAGTTTGTAACTTCATAATCATATAAAACCGATCCCCCACTTTATGACTAGTAGAAGCCTTAATCATGTTTTCAACTATTATATTGAGTCAGTCAGTTAAGTGCCATACGTGACACAAGCTTAGGCGATCATGTCTCTTTAGAGACATGGCTGACTGGGCAGAAGATTATCCCGCAGTAGGTTGCAATTACTTTCTGCGTTAGACTGGTTGCCAGCCAAGGCTATAGAACCCAATCTGTTCTGTTATTTGACTCATAGCTAGAGGGGGAAGAGATGGATCATATTATTAAGTAGTTATTAGTGGGGGATCAGTTTATTATTTCACAACAATATAAAACTGATACCCCACTTTATGCCCAGTAGAAACCTTAATCATGTTTTCAACTATTATCTTCAGTCAGTCAGTTAAATGCCATACGTGATACACGCGTTGGCCGATCATGTCTTTTTAGAGACATGACTGACTGGGCAGAAGATTATCTTGCAATAGGTTGCCATTATTTTCTGCGGTAGACTCGTTGCCAACCAAGGCTATAGAACTCAATCTGTCCTCTTATTTAACCCATATCTCTCTTTTCTTACTGCTGTTTTAATTTTCCTCTACTTGTTCAATTTTTTTTAATCGTTTCACCCCAAGCAAGGCAATAACGCAACTGATGCGCAGGAGGCTACATAAGAAAAAAGATTAGATAGAAGGAGAGTAAAGAGAAAGACGAACGAGTTACAGGGTGTGTCAGAGAAAGGAGCAGTAGAAGGATGGAAGTACAGGTGTGATGACAGTTGCGAAGGTAGAGAGAAAGGAAAAGAACAAGATATACAGGGTGGTGTAGAAAGAACTAGAGTCAAGTGATTAAGAGATGGGTATTGACATTGCATTTAAATTCCTGGAGGTTGTAACCGTCAGGAAAGCAAGAACATGGAAAAGATTTCCACTGGCGAGAAGTGCGAGAAAAGCATCTGTTGGAGTAGAATTATGGCTGCATTTCGTTGATCTAACTGTGAATAGGTGAGACCTAGTTGCCACTTTGGTTGGACGAGTAAACTCATATGGCAGGGGTACCAGTGACTTAAGTTCGTCAAAGCAGAAGCCATGAAAATATTTATAGAACAGACAGAAGGAAGTCACATCCCGTCGGTGAGAAAGCGGCTGGAGTCGAGCCGCCAAGTCGGTACCTATCACATTACAGATTCTCTTTTGGAGCCTGTCGAGAACACTAAGGTGAACATCGGGGGAGCCTGACTATATATGATAGCAGTATTCCATGCACGGACGGATGGTTGATTTGTATGTGTGCAAGATGGATTCAGGCAGAAAAAAATACCCTGGCACGACTCAGTGATCCAACATTGCATAATCTGCAAATCATGGGTATAAATATTTTTATATTTGTATTGCCTTTTTCTAACATCATTCTGGGAATAAATATCACAATCATTTTCCAGTGTCTTCAACGAATGCTTAGTGTTCCTGCCCTATATCTATTTCGATTTGAATGCATACTCTGTTCATTTATCTCGGAGGAACATTTCTAAAAGTCTAATGCAAAAATCAACGATAGCCTAGTAGCACGAAACTTTTTTTATTAAAGACCTTCGCCTGTTGACATTTCGGAAATTAGGTCTCTTGTTTGATTTCGGCATTAAAAAATGGTCGTTGTGTTTATTAGTTGTTTATATATACTCGTTAGTGTACTGGTGTAGGAATTTGCGGGGACGTTGGAAAACAGTAAGAAATGTGTGTCGTGAAGATTGGCAAATGTCTAAAAATGTCTAAGGCAGACAGACGATAAGTAGAGTACTGACAGCAACGAAAGAAAAGAGATTTGATGGTGACATTCAGACAAGAGATCGCTTTCAATCAACCAACCATTGAAAATGTTTGAGGCAATGTGAAAGAAATGCCTTAATGTCGTGTATTGCAAACTTGACTTTTTATTTAATATCTTATTTTTTATCGATTTCTGCTCTTACTGTTAGCTGCAGATATATATATATATATATATATATATATATATATATATATATATAAAATGATTTGTTTGAAAATTATTTTTGATCGACACTCGCATTTATGTAGATATTCTGTTTTTGAAACATTATTATATTTTTATTTCTACCGGCCTGATTATTTACGATAAATTTTTTTTAAGAGAATGTGTGTCATTCGGCAGGATTTGAACAGGCGACCCCTATCCACATAGGGGAAACCACCATGTAATCTGGTCCATGATCGCTCATTGAGTGAAATGAATTAGAGCGCGCTAACGAGTGGGTGCGTATAATGATATGCGCTAAAAAGTCTGTCTACTTCCACCGAACGCCCGTAGCCCAGAGGTAGAGTCGCCGATTGACACCATTGCGGTCGGGTTTCAAGCCTGGGTAAAAAAGCAATCGGAGTCTAACCGTACTGATGAGCTGTGATACGGCAAAGCAGATCTGTCTGCGGATGGCTATATATATATATATAAATTTTCCATTTGTAAACGAGTGATTAGGCGACCTAGGTTTCTCCCATGAGCGGAGTCTTGATTTTATTCACTGATTTTTTCCCGTTTATTGTTTTTTTTTTTGTTTTTTTTTAAAGAAAGCTCACGTAACGGTGCCTTTTTTTGAACGCACACGTGGCAGGGAATTTTTGAACGCGCAATTTTTACAAATTACAAGGAATTATAACTCGGCTCCCCAATTTCTCGTTTCTAGCCGATATCCACTGCCCCACAACGCACATCCGTCTGTAAACAGCAATTGTTCCATTTAAAATAGTATGTACACAGCAGTTATTTGATATAAAATCTTATGTACACTGCAATTATTCAGTATATAACTTATGTAGTTAATTATTCTATATAAAACTTACGTTGACGACAAATATTCTGTATAATAAACGTATGTAGATGGAAAATTATTCTATATAAAAATTGATGTAGATGGAAATTAATCGATATAAAAACATATGTAGACGGCATTTATTTGGTATCAAAACTTACGTCAACGGTAATTATTCTTTATAAAACTTATGTGGACGGGAATTATTCTATATAAGTTGATGGATTTTATTCTATATAATTACGTATATAGGTGGCAATTAATCGATATAAAAACATATGTAGACGGCATTTATTTGGTATCAAAACTTACGTCAACGGTAATTATTCTTTTTAAAACTTATGCGGACGGGAATTATTCTATATAAGTTGATGGATTTTATTCTATATAATTACGTATATAGGTGGCAATTAATCGATATAAAAAAATTTGTAGACAGAAAATATTGAAGACTAGCATCATAACCAGGCGTTGCCCGTGCAATTCAAAACATTTTAGTAGTAGGAGAAGATGCCACTTTTTATTTTACATATTTCGTTTTTGTTTGAAAAAAAAATACTTTTTTTTAAAAAAATATTTCTTTTGTTTCCAAATTACGGAGGAAAATATTTACATTTTTTTGTTGACCAAATGAATTTTTAAAACGTCGGAATAAAAATTAGATATAAAATATCTTTAAATATAAAGACTCATTTTTTTTTTAATAAAAATATTTTAGTCACGTCTGACACATTATGATTTGATTTCTGTGACGTAATTCAGCAACCATCTTAGATCTTAGATGTTTTACGGAGCAAATGTAAACAATCGGCTCCAATGGCCATAAAGTGCAAAAGGGAAAATTGCTGAACTTAAACTCAAAAAGTATGTGCCGACCTGGCTTCCCTGTAGATATGTGTCCCTAGAAAGTTTGAATGGCGTAGCTTAAAAAATGTAAGCGTGCATAGGGAACAGTCACACACAGACTCACTGACTGCCTTTATATATAAATAACAAACGTATGAAGACGGCAATTATTTTGAGCAAAAATTATGTAGACGGCAATTATTCCATTAAAAACTTGCGTTTACGACAATTATTTTATGAAAGAATATGTAAATAATAATTATTATATATAAAACATTATCCAAAAGAAGATATCTTCACTCAAAACGAAATATCATGGTTGTAGTAATGCTAAGTGATGTCAGATTAAAACAATGCATTAGGTTCTTTAAATTATTAGATTATTCAGAAAATAATAATACACTTTTTAATCAACATATCGCTGATCAATAGCATGGTGCAGAATGGGACCTTGTCGATTAACCAGAAGCTGACGTATTTTGCTTAACTGGAAGTCTATTACATCCAGTTGCTGGCAATAAACCTCGGAAATGATGGCCTGGTTAGATTTGATTGGTGTAATTTCGATATCGGGTTCGTCGAGCCTCATCGGTACCAAGAGTTGCAGTAGATTCTGTGGTTGTCTGGAGATCATGGTTGAAAATAAATTGCCAATTTTAATGTTATTCTATAGTATTTTAATATAATTTCCTGTAATATATATATATACATGTGTGTGTGGGAGTGTGGGAGTAAGGGTGTAATATATATATATATATACATATATATATATATATATATATATATATTAATGCCAATTTTAATATTATTCGATAGTATTTTAATATAATTTTGTGTGATATATATTCGTGTAATATATATATATATATATATGTGTGGGGGGGTAAGGGTGTAATATATATATATATATATATATTTATGCCAATTTTAATATTATTCTATAGTATTTTAATATAATTTCGTGTAATATATATATATATATGCGTGTGTGTAATATACATATATATATATATATATTAATGCCAATTTTAATGTTATTCTATACTATTCTAATATAATTTCGTGTAATATATACATATAGATATATGTGTGTGTAAAATATAATTTAGTCATCCACATACAAGCCCGTTTTGCTGTATCACAGCTCATCAGTGTGGCTAGATATATCCACTTGCGTCTGGCCGGGATCGAAACTCGACCGATTTGGTGTCAGTCGGAGTCTCAACTCCTTAAGCCATCAGCGATGCCAATTTCGATCTTATTCTGTAGTATTTTAATATAATTTCGTGTATATATATATATATATATATATATATATATATATATATATATAT
Source organism: Ascarosepion bandense (assembly GCA_037127315.1). Lineage (NCBI taxonomy): Eukaryota > Metazoa > Mollusca > Cephalopoda > Sepiida > Sepiidae > Ascarosepion > Ascarosepion bandense. The sequence goes on from JBBBDQ010001423.1 coordinate 2,764,946, forward strand.
ATATATATATATATATATATATATATATATATATATATATATATATATATATATATATATATATATATATACCTATTAGGTTCCTACAAACATGGATGAAAACGTCATAATTTGCTTGAATTTAAACAATGCACATTCATTATTCTCTGCGACGTGAACGTTCAAATAAAATCTTGTTACAAGAGCGTTCTTAAAAAGAAAAACAATGAAAGGTAAAATCAATTATTAAAAACCGCGTGAAGAAACCACTCATAGTGGAAACCAAGTTAGCGAAATAACTCGTTAAAAAATTAAATATATATATATTCCATGTGCCTATGGCTTAGAGAGTAGTGACTCCGACTGACACCAAATCAGTCGAGTTATGATCCCGACCAGAAGCAAATGGATGTGTCTAGACAGACTGATGAGCTGTGATACAGAGAAACAGGCTTGTATGTGGATGACTAATATATTATGCTCTCATTACGATTGAGCTCTCTGGAGAAGAAAATTTTAAAAAACAGTTTCCACTTCTGCTATATGCGTGACTCTTCAGAAATGAATTGAGTTCTCTCGGTGACTGGCACTGTATACACTGCTTATATGCAAGACGTTAAAATTTCCCTTCTTTGATTACATGCGCCTATGGCTTAGTGGGTAGCGACTCCGACTGACACCAAATCGGATAGGATTAGACGCGTCAGATCAATTGGTGGCTTCCCCTATGTGGAGAGGGATCGCAGGTTCGAATCCTACCGAATGACACACTTTCGTAACAAAAAAAAATATCGTAAATAATCAGGTCGGTAGAAATAAATATATAATATTGTTAGATTATAAACAGAATATCTACTTAAATACGAGTATAGATAAAAAATAATGTTCAAACAAATCATTTCAAATTGTCGGTTGTTTATAACACGTTTCGTTAATTTCCGTAACATGATGATTATCGTAAATAATCAGGCCGGTAGAAATAAATATATAATACTGTTTGATTATAAACAGAATATCTACTAAAATACGAGTATCGATCAAAAATATTGTTCAAACAAATAATTTCAAACTGTCGATTGTTTATAACCCGTTTCGGTAATCTTCGTTAATTTCCGTAACATGATGATTATCGTAAATAATCAGGCCGGTAGAAAGAAATATATATACACTGTTTGATTATAAAACAGAATATCTACTTAAATACGAGTATCGATCAAAAATAATGTTCAAACAAGTTCTGCCTTTGAATTTTGCGTTTGTTGCTTCCTTCGGCTGTTAGATATTTTCCGATATATTAATGTTTATCATTTCTTGATTTTGTTTTCTCTAATTCGTATTTCCCATCTTGGGCCCTTTCTTTTGTTGATAACCTTACAATCTGTCATTTTACAATGGAATCATCGTCCTTTCTTCTTAAATAAATCAAGATAAAAGTTTATCTTGAAATCAAATTTGTTTAGGATAGTCGCCAAAATCTTTTATCTATGCCCACCATTAGTGACCATTTTGTTTTTTGTTTCTGTAGCGAAACAAATCAGACACGCCATTACAATTAGGGTTCAAGAAACTTGTGCTAAATAGCCGAAAACCATAACGTGAATTGGATAAACTGTCTACTTGAATTGAACATTGCTGGGAAAATGGTTGCTGGTATATGAACGCCTTCGTTCTCTGTCGAGACACCGTCAACTATCTCAGTGGTGCATCCCTGGAGATTGAAGGTCCATAGACGAAAAAAAAAAAAAATGGACAGTGTCAATATTGTTTTGACCATAGTCTCCAACTACGTTTTCGTTTATCCTACTTGGCCAACTAGTTAGATAAAATGAAGGGTGATTATAAAATAATACAGCGAATCAATAATTAAGAACTGAAAAGTAGGGTGTTGCCTATAATATTCCACAATGAAAAATTTACCTAACAATAAGATTAATAACTGAACACTTAAGAAACAGAAATGTTCTGAATAACCTAATTCATTAAACAGTCAATTTTAATCACTCTAGAGCAAGCAAGGCGATAAAGCTACTATTACGCAAGGAATTACTGATTGAAACTAATTAAGAAAATAAAACATTTATATGTATACTAAACAAAAACTGTGTCGTGGACCCGGCTGAACGTTCAGCTAGACTAATACAAAACAACCAAAATAGGAAATAACGAATATCTAATCTAAACTTATTTATAAATGGAAATTTGTCTCTGCGTGTATATGTGCGTGTGTCAGTGTGTGTGTGTATCCGCTACCTATAGACTCCGAAATGGCTGAACCGATATTCTTGAAAATTTACACAGTTCTACTAAAAGCGTCTGCGAGTGTTCTTAGCTAGGTTTTGTGTCGAGGTACCATCGATAAATATCGAAAATCGATAATCGAAAAAATCGGGTTATAGAAGGGGTGGTACGATTTTAATCAAATTTGATACACTCATAGACAAAGACATAAGAAACGATATTCAGAAGTTTCAAGGTTGCAGTTCTTACAATAGTGCAGAAAATCGATAATATATATATATATATATATATATATATATATATATATATATATAAAAGGCAAGATGTTTGTGTGTGTGTCTGTTTATCTGTCTGTATGTCCTTTATACAAATTCACAATTTTTATCCGATTTTCACCAAACTTCACACAAATATTATTTAGGCTGAGTCTGAGCTCCAGGACCATGGATTAATTTTAAAGCTTTCATTGCACCCGAGCAACGCCGGGCTATACTGCTAGTATATTAAACACGGCAAAATAAGACAGTTGGAACTTTGTTAGTAGAACGATAATACGGGTTCGTGTGTAATAATACAATTCGACCCTCGAACTGGGACGCGTAATGGTTGTTTCGGTAGCAGTGTTTGTAGACGACTCTCGGCTATGTTTAGGGCGTTCTCCGCTGGCTACTCTCTCGGGCTACATCCGGGCTACTTAGGCAATCTACCTGGCTATCTACTCTCACCTCTTGTGAGGTCAGATATATGTAATGTTTAGAAGAGATCAAGAGACACTGCTAATTTTCCAATATACATCCACTGATATTCAAAAAGAAATAAATTAACAAATAACAATTAGTTAATACAGATATTACAGACAGAATAATTTTCTGTCAGATAAACCTCATGCGTAATAGATTTTTGGGTGGTCGTAGCTCCTCGAATAGTGAGTTTGATCCTCACTAGTTGTCACCATAATTTCGGCATTGTGTCCCCTCTAAGCACAACAACTTAGAAAATCATCATAAATCTTTCCATTCGCGGTTGACGAGGCAGAAGATTTTCTAGCATTTCACACTTTTGCAAATATCTTCTTAGGATATTTCGCACTTTCCTTGATCACGTATACGTCGTCTCTTGGCGTTGTTTTTTGCTATTCTGGCCACATTTTCTTTTAAGTTTTGAACTGATGGATCCAGTTTGTTTCTTCACCTTGATGACACGACTCATAATTAAAAGGCTGCCACAAAAAACCCCCAAAAAACCCTGAACTCTTTCTACGGTTTGCCAGCGTTTTTGTATGCTTCCTTGGAGTAACATCTATCGCAGACAATGACTGTAGGACAACTAATCGACAGTCAAACTAGTAGTGATAAAAATTTGACGCAAACACGGATGACAGAATATTTTTCAAGGCCAAACAAATTTAATCCCCAAAAATAGATTCATATCACTGCAAATGAGCTAATCTGAGAAAACAATTGAAATCGATTACACCCTACTACTTCAGTGGGTTTAAAATTGACCGTACAATGAAAGAAAGTAAATAAAGCTTATTTTTTCACAAGTGTGTAGTTCGCTATTTCTTTTCTGCAATTATATATGTCAAGAACCTGAATGAAATTTTAACTCGGATCACCGATTTCTCGTTCTGAATTAGTAATAAAAATGTTTCTTAAATGATTTTTCTATTAAAAATTGCCATTCAAAATAATGAGGAAATATATAATTCAAGTTCAGAAATTTTGTTCAAGATTTTCTATAACTCAAGTATGGGTATCTGTGATGTTAGCATAATCTTCACGTATTTAATGAAAAATCTAAACTTATTTATAAATGGAACTTTGTCTCTGTGTGTATGTGTGTGCGCGTGTCTGTGTGTGCGCGTGTCTGTGTGTGTATGTGTCCGTTACCTATAGACTCCGAAACGGCTGAACCGATTTTCTTGAAAATTTACACACTCGTACTATGAGCGTCTGCGAGTGTTCGTAGCTAGGTTTTGTGTTGAGGTACCCCTTATAAATATCGATAATCGATAATCGAAAAAATCGGATTATGGAAGGAGTGGTCTGATTTTAATCAAATTTGATACACTCATAGACAAAGACATAAGAAACAATATTCAGAAGTTTCAAGGTTGCAGTTCTTACAATAGTGCAGAAAATTGGTAATATAATTATACAAAAGGCAAGATAATATATATATATATATATATATATATATATATATATAAAATGTCAGATGTTTGTGTGTGTGTGTGTGTGTGTGTGTGTCTGTTTATCTGCCTGTATGTCTGTATTTTTTCAGCTCTTTTATTTTAGTTTTTGCTTCGGGTTTGGCTCTAAGTAGATATAATTGTAGTTCTTAGTCTCAGCCATGATACCATTTACTCAGAGGACTTATTTAGCCTTCAAAATTCAGTTTACGACGAAAAAAAATTATTTGATATCGATAGCAGGAAATCAAAATTTGACTTACATCCATTGATTTTTCTTTCAGTCTACGGTTTCGCTTTAACTGGAAACAACTGTTGCTTTTTTGTCTTTTGTGCCAATGTCCAAAGAGTCTGAGCTGCAGGACCGTGGATTAGTTTTAAAGCTTTCATTACACTCGAGCAACGCCGGGCTTTTAGTCAAAATAACGAGGAAATATACAATTGAATTTCAGAAATTTTGTTCAAGATTTTCTATAACTCAAGTATGGGTATCTGTGATGTTAGCATAATCTTCACGTATTTAATGAAAAATCTAAACTTATTTATAAATGGAACTTTGTCTCTGTGTGTATGTGTGTGCGCGTGTCTGTGTGTGTATGTGTCCGTTACCTATAGACTCCGAAACGGCTGAACCGATTTTCTTGAAAATAATACACACTCGTACTATGAGCGTCTGCGAGTGTTCGTAGCTAGGTTTTGTGTTGAGGTACCCCTGATAAATATCGATAATCGATAATCGAAAAAATCGGATTATGGAAGGAGTGGTCTGATTTTAATCAAATTTGATACACTCATAGACAAAGACATAAGAAACAATATTCAGAAGTTTCAAGGTTGCAGTTCTTACAATAGTGCAGAAAATTGGTAATATAATAATACAAAAGGCAAGATAATATATATATATATATATATATATATATATAAAATGTCAGATGTTTGTGTGTGTGTGTGTGTCTGTTTATCTGCCTGTATGTCTGTATTTTTTCAGCTCTTTTATTTTAGTTTTTGCTTCGGGTTTGGCTCTAAGTAGATATAATTGTAGTTCTTAGTCTCAGCCATGATACCATTTATATATATATATATATATATATATATAAAATGTCAGATGTTTGTGTGTGTGTGTGTGTCTGTTTATCTGCCTGTATGTCTGTATTTTTTCAGCTCTTTTATTTTAGTTTTTGCTTCGGGTTTGGCTCTAAGTAGATATAATTGTAGTTCTTAGTCTCATTTATATATATATATATATATATATATATAAAATGTCAGATGTTTGTGTGTGTGTGTGTGTCTGTTTATCTGCCTGTATGTCTGTATTTTTTCAGCTCTTTTATTTTAGTTTTTGCTTCGGGTTTGGCTCTAAGTAGATATAATTGTAGTTCTTAGTCTCAGCCATGATACCATTTACTCAGAGGACTTATTTAGCCTTCAAAATTCAGTTTACGACGAAAAAAATTATTTGATATCGATAGCAGGAAATCAAAATTTGACTTACATCCATTGATTTTTCTTTAAGTCTACGGTTTCGCTTTAACTGGAAACAACTGTTGCTTTTTTGTCTTTTGTGCCAATGTCCAAAGAGTCTGAGCTGCAGGACCGTGGATTAGTTTTAAAGCTTTCATTACACTCGAGCAACGCCGGGCTTTTAGTCAAAATAACGAGAAAATATACAATTGAAGTTCAGAAATTTTTTTGTTCAAGATTTTCTATAACCCAAGTATGGGTATCTATGATGTTAGCATAATCTACACGTATTTAATGAAACATATTTCATAGTTATTTTACTTTGTTTTCATAATTCCTGAGTAGCACAAACTGATCTTGAAATTCGTGTTACGGTATTCTGCGTGTCACTTTGAGGAATGATCAATTAAATCTGTTATCAACATCAAAGAATTAGTTGAAAGTTTCTCCGAAAGAATTCCTTGTTTTTAACTTTCATTATTGTAGCTCTGAATAACGTCATTATATTAAGAATACCAACATTCAGCTAATGTTTTTAAATCTTAATTCGGAATAGCTATTCAGAATAAAGAGAAAATGGAGAGTTAGGGCTGAGAAATTGAAGCTGGTGTTACTGACACAATTTTACAATATATGTAAAAAAGATGTTCTACTGGTGAATACTATATAAAATTAACGTTATTAATACAAAATAAAACGTTTTAAATCTGAAATACTTAACAAGATGATTAAAATATTTCTCACCAGTTTTTCTAGAAATTTAATTAGATCTTCCTTTAACTTAAACCTTTTTATAACTTAGTTATTCCTATAAATTCAGGAAGTTAATTAAGTGCCATACGTGATACACGCTTTGGACAATTATGTCTCAAAAGAGACATGACTGACTGGACAGAATATTATCCCGCAGTAGGTTACAATTGCTTCCTGCGGTAGACTGGTTGTCAGCCAAGGCGATAGGACCCAATATGTCCTGTTATTTAACCCATAACTGGAGGGAAGTAACAGATTAGTGCCTTTCTCAAGGGCTCAGATACATTCTCCTTCTGTTACCAAAAACTTCAAATTTGGGCGCGTCTCTGCACCCTATATTTTGTTACCCTTTCAATGTCCATTTGCCATGCCCATTAGTCATTTTTGCTAAATCCCCTTCTAGTTGTTTCTTGGGGGTCATGCACTTCCTGAGCACCGCTGATTTCAGTTGATTTTTATAGTTTCTCAACTCTCGTTGGAACAGAAGCCATGGAAATATTTATAGAACAGACAAAGGGAAGCCACATCTCGTCTGTGGAAAAGTGGCTGTAGTCGAGCCGCCAAGTCGGTACCTATCGCATTACTGATTCTCCTTTGGAGCCTGTCAAGAACACGGAGATGAACAGCTGGGGCACCTGATCATATATGGCAGCAGTACTCCGTGCACGAAGGAATGGTTGATTTGTATATATTCAGGATGGTTTCAAGTGGGAAAAATTCCTGGCCCGACAAAGTGGCCCAACCGTCTTAGAAGTGTATTTCGCTATTGACTCAATGTAGTGGTTCCACTTGAGATCAGAGGAGAGGGTAAGGCCGAATAGGCACAGAGTATTGCTTTCGTGGAGACTCGCTTGGTCCATGCTTATGGGAGGCAGGTGAGGTTACCTGTGATGATTGATAGACGCATTGAAATTTACAAGCCACTTCTTACTCTAATTGACCACAGAGTGTAAAAAAAAAAAAAAAACTATGAAAAGCGTCACTGCATTTTGGAAGGAATTACGTTCAGCTGTTAAGTCTGGAGCAGTTTTCTATCAATAGCTTTTTCTCTTTGTTTGCCTTCGACAGCAGTCATTTTTTAGGCTACTCTAGCTCTTCTTCTATCAACATTTGCGCCAGTCTCTGTCTTTGTATAGGATACTAGCAATATAGCCCGGCGTTGCTCGGGTGTAATGAAAGCTTTAAAAATAATCCATGGATCTGAAGCTCAGACTCAGCCTAAAGAATATTTGAAAGAATAAAATAATTACGACAATTTACCAATCGCACGTAGTATATATATATATATATATATATATATATATATATATATATATATATATATATATACCACCAATATAACCCGGCGTTGCTCGGATGTAATGAAAGCTTTAAAACTATTCCGTGGTCCTGGAGCTTAGACTCAACCTATAGAATATTTGAAATAATAAAATAATTCCGACAATTTACAAAGCGCACTTAGTATATATATATATATATATATATATATATATATATATATATATCGAATAAATGGAGGGTTGTTCCAACGAGAGTAATTAGTATAAAATAAAAAGTGTGAGAAGCCGTGAACCTTTTCTTTAAAATATATATTTATTGTTTTGGTATTCATACAATTCATGGAGTATTACAATTTGTTCGCCTGAAGAGAGTCAATTTTAGACTCGAAACACGTGTAGCGAAAATCATGACAAATTAATACTCCATAACTTGTATGAATACCAAAACAATAAATATATATTTTAAAGAAAAGGTTCCCGGTTTCTCACACTTTTTATTATATATATATATATATATATATATATACAAGCAGTATAGCTCTTAAAACTAATCCATGGTCCTGGAGCTCAGACTCTTTGGACGTTGGCATGAAAGACTAAAAAGCAATAGTTTTTTCCAGTTAAAGTGAAACCATAGACTGAAAGAAAAATGAATGGATGTAAGTCAAATTTTGATTTCCTGGTATAGATACCAAATAGGTTTTTTTCGTCGTAAACTGAATTTTGAAGGCTAAATAAGTACTCTGAGTAAATGGTATCATGGTTTAGACTAAGAACTACAATTATACCTACTTAGAGCTAAACCCGGAGCAAAAACTAAAATAAAAGGGCTGAAAAAATACAGACATACAGGCAGATAAACAGACACACACACACACAAACATCTGACATTATATATATATATATATATATATATATATATATAATCGATTTTCTACTCTATTGTAAGAACTGCAACTTTGAAACTTCTGAATATCGTTTCTTATGCCTTTGTCTATGAGTGTATGAATTTGATTAAAATCGGATCACTCCTTCCATAACCCGATTTTTTCGATTTCGGGGGTACCTCGACACAAAACCTAGCTAAGAACACTCGCAGACGCTTATAGTACGAGTGTGTAAATTTTCAAGAAAATCGGTTTAGCCGTTTCGGAGTCTATAGATAACGGACCCACACACACACACGAATACAGACCCCCCCCCCCCCCACACACACACAGAGACAAAATTCCATTTATAAATAAGTTTAGATTGCTCACCAAATCTTTTGGCAATTGTACCTTTTTACCGTTGAAATTGTTAAATTTAACCGCTACGTCTACCCCGAAAGTTTTTTTTTTCTCTCGCTTCCCGCCTGTGGAAATCACTTCTGTTTACTTGCTTCTCTGATAGCTACAATCTTAAAAAATGTGATCTTCTAATTTTTTACTCTTTTCCATCTTTTATCAATCTTGGGTATGACAATAAACTGATTGGGAGTTTGTGAATATTATGGAACCACCTTTTAATTGCTGCTGTTCCCAGGTCCTTCATGACCCGGGGTGGTAGCACCTGTTGGGTCCCAACTATAGGCAAATAGTTTATCCCCAAATTGGGGTCAAAACACAATCAAAGTATAAAAATGGACTTTTATAGAAAAATATACATTTTTGAATAAAAAATATATTTTTTTATTTAATCATATCACCCCGAGCAAGGCGGTAACGCCACTGATGTGCAGGGGGCTACGTAAGAGTGAAAAGATTGGAAAAGAGAAAGCCGGAAACCACATCCTAAACAGGAAACAAGGGATGAGCCTCTTCACCTGTTCAATAGACGTGGGTGGAGTGAATTACCAACAATATATTACCAACAATATATTTTTAAAGGAAAAAATTATTACGATAACACATTTTTTAAAGGAAAAAAAAATCCATAATACATTTTTTAATACAAAACTAGAAGACATCTTCAGTTTTCTAAAATAAAAAAAATAATAAAAAATTTTTCATCAAAATCTGACTAAATCAAACTTTTTCCTATAACCGAACGTTAAAAATAACTTAAAACCCAACCTTTTTGACATTAAATAACCCCACAGATGTTGATATGCAGTTAAACAAAACTCAAACTCAAACTAATCTTTTATCCTTTTTTCAATACCTCATGTACCCAGTCTTTTCTCTCCCTGTAACACCCTGTTCACTAGCGGTAGCACCGGATTTCTTTGAGGTGAAATGATTTTTAAAAAAATAATCTGGGAGTAGAGTGCTTTGAATAAAACTTTAATTTATGCCATCATCTCACTTAAATGCTTTGATCTTGTCTACTTTCAGAAATTAATTCAAAATTTAAAAAAAAAAAGAATATTTAAAAGTATATGAAAATACAGACATGATAGTACTTTTTGTTCTTCAAACACACAGCTATACATAGGTTCGGTTTAGAGCATTAAAGACTAAGTGAAAGAACAAAATTCGTGGTGCCTGATGTGCGCCTAGTGTATTAAAGATTTTGTTCGGGAATTTAGTAGTATATTATTGGCGAATTCAAATACCGAGTCCGAAAATGTGTATTTGGACTCAATGGAAAGCGAGTTCCACAGGCGGGAAATGCTAACTGTGAATGCGTGGGACCCAGTTGCCAATCTGGTTGCACGAGTAAACACCTGTTGCAGAGGCACCAGTGACTTAAGTTCGTTGGAGCAGAAGCCATGAAAGTATTTATAGAACAGACAAAGGGAGGCCACATCTTGTCGGTTGGGAAGTGGCTGTAGTCGAACCGCCTATCACATTACTGATTCTCCTTTGGAGACTGTCAAGAACACTGAGATGAACAGCAGGGGCGCCTGACCATATATGGCAGGAGTATTCCATGCACGGACGAATGGTTGATTTGTATATATGCAGGATGGATTCAGGCGTGAAAAACATTCTGGCCTGACACAGTGATCCCACCTTCTTAACAGTGGATTTAGCTATGGACTCGATGTAGTGATTTATATACGTTCGAGGGTGGCCAGAGGTCACAACCGCCATGTACATCAACTTTGTAAAATTGTAAATTTTTATGACTTGTAATGAATTCCTGCAATTAAGTCAAAGAATCCTCTGTCTCCGCTTTGTCATAGACCTATTTACACCTTCAATGAAAGCCAACATTTACATTTGTAAAATGAAAATCCTGTGGGAGTCCATGCGAAATCCGGAATCTATGTTTTTAATGTGTGACACACGAAGCCGCCATTTTTCCTTTTGTTATATTTTACAAACGAGACACTCCGAAAGCGTTTTCGTACTAAAAGCAAACAATTTTCATTAATGTTACAAAATATAAATGTAACCCTGGGTCCCTTTGACCTCTGTAGTAGTTAACTACAAACTGAATCAGTCAGTTAAGTGCCATACGTGATACACGCTTTGGACGATCATGTCTCGAAAGAGACATAACTGACTGGGCAGAAGATTATCCCGCAGTAAGTTGCCATTGCTTTCTACGGTAGACTGGTTGCCAGCCAAGGCTATAGAACCCAGTCTGTCTCGTTGTTTAAGTCATAGCTGAAGGGAGAAGAGATGGATTAATACCTTTCCCAAGGGTATTTGTGAGTAAGTGAATGTAAAGAATTCAACTGGAATTCGAACTCCGCTGAATTTCTTGCATTCAATTACGCACAAACAGAAAACTTGCTTAAATTAGAAAAATTAGGACAATGTAAATTTAAATTAAGATAACTCTTCATGTCATAAATTTTTGGTTTATTTATTTTCCAATAGCACAACTAATGGCACTATTAAATGTGCAGATATAATTGTATCATTTGCTTACCAATGACAAATACTTTGTCGAAGATACCGCTGATATGAAGCTTTCATGATCATTGCAATGTTACCATCTTTAGATCTCTATCGTACATCTTGGCATATTTTTGCTAAAAACAGTCCAGAATATTTCTAGTGTTATTCTAGGCTGTGATGTTCTAGATCGGAATTAGTTTGTTTCGGGGTTTAACGACCTATCAATCCTTATGGGAACATTTAAGGTCATAACCAATGGTTTTGTTAAGGTTATTTTATTTTTGCAACATTTTTCTTTTCGAGTATCACGATTCATTTGGATTTGTTTTTAAGAGCAGGGTCCCCAAGTCTTATCCTTGTTATTGAAACCCATAACTGGAGGGAAGGAACGGATTAATACCTTTCCTAATGGTACCAGTGCTTAAGTGAATGCAGTTTATTCAACTGGAATTCGAACTCGGCTTACTGATTTCTCTTTCCGATATCCACTGCACCACAACGCACATCCGTCACTATACGCTTACAGTACCTGGTATTCTCAAGCGGTCACACATCTAAGTACTGACCAGGCTCAACGTTGCTTAACTTCAGTGATCGAGCGAGAACCGGTGTATTCAATGTGATAGGCCGTAAGCCCAGATCGGAATTAGTAAATTCAGGCATAAATTATACCTTCATCTATTTCCGTTAAAAAACAGTCTCGGTGTTGTTTTAGGCGATGCTTTTTTTTGCAGTTTAATTTATTTGACTGTTTCACGACATTTCAACTTCTTAGGGATCATTTCAGCAGACATTTAAGCTTCTTGGGAGCATTAATAATTTCTTTAACAAAAATGCATTGCTGTAATTTTTACCGAGGAAATACATTGATTCACTTTCATAGTTTAGAGACTCCAGTTTGGGTTTCACTAAAGTTGCTACTACTTCGGATCAGGGCAGAAATAGGAACATCAATCAACACGTGTTTCTAAAATAATGTTTTCTATATCGTAGTTTGCGGGCTCAAGCTAATATATACACTTTTCTATATAAAAATAAAGAATGAACGCATTTTAAATAAACCAAGGTTTGTATTTAAGCGGGACAGTTTTTAAGAAATCATTTCTGTTGTGAAAAAAAAAAATAGTAACAACCAGTCTTGTTTATTTTTAAAGTATCCAAAAGTGGACGGTTTTTTCAGCTTGACATACTATATTTACAGGACATTGACATGACATGCTAGCTTGAGTGAGAGTCATTGGCAATTGACATAGCTTAGTTGCAGGACATTGTCACTTGACATAGCGCGCTTGTAAGACATGCTTGTAAGACATGGAAAAATATTTGTCATAACATACTTGTAGGACATTTAGAATTGATATAGCATACTTGTAAGACATTGGTAATCGAAATATATTTGCAGAATATATTATAAAGATAACACTTCCGCTCCATTAATTTACAGTTGTTCAAAATGAACATATTTGCATATCTTCTAGTTTTGATTAACATCGATCGTCATGATTTCATAATTGGTTCCATAATAACTCTCTTTAGGAAGAACAGAGAAGCTTTAATGATGTTATAATTAGAAATGCAATGGGTTCTGAAATGGGGAAGATATCCTCTCTCTCTCTCTCTCTCTCTCTCTCTCTCTCTCTCTCTCTCTCACACACACACACACACACACACACACCTACGTGTGGGCGAGTTGCAGCAAGAAAATTTACCCATATCCTGACACCTCCTATAATCTGTGACGTTTTCTCATAACTTTCCTCCTATGTAACCCCCTGCGCACCAGTGGCGGTAAACTGTATTGCTTGGGGCGAGATGACTATAAAAAAAGATAGATATTAAATGACCGACATAGATAGATAGATAGATAGATAGATAGATAGATAGATAGATAGATAGATATGGAAAGACCGAGATAGATAGATAGATAGATAGATAGATAGATAGATAGATAGATAGATATGGAAAGACCGAGATAGATAGATAGATAGATAGATATGGAAAGACCGAGATAGATAGATAGATAGATAGATAGATAGATAGATAGATAGATATGGAAAGACCGAGATAGATAGATAGATAGATAGATAGATAGATAGATAGATAGATATGGAAAGACCGAGATAGATAGATAGATAGATAGATAGATAGATAGATAGATAGATAGATAGATCGATAGATAGATATGGAAAGACCGAGATAGATAGATAGATAGATAGATAGATATGGAAAGACCGAGATAGATAGATAGATAGATAGATAGATAGATAGATAGATAGATAGATAGATAGATAGATAGATATGAAATGACCTAAATAGATAGATAGATAGATAGATAGATAGATAGATAGATAGATAGATAGATAGATAGATAGATATGAAATGAAATGACCGGGATATATAGATAGATAGACAGATAGTCAGTATTCTCATCCTTCTCTTACCCACTTCCTGACACCCCCTATAACCTGTCACTCTTTCTCATAACTTTCTTCCTATGTAACCCCCTGCAAAGCAGTAAAATGCCTATCTTGGGGCGCTATGATTATTAAAAAAAAATGTGACCATTTCATGAGTCTACTTGACTGATTAATGGGGTGGGAAGGAATTTTAGTGGCTAAAGACACAGGTCGGATCTTGGTGGCAATCAGTTCTATTTTCACCTCTCGTGGCCATGTGATCATTTAGTGGTCCTTTGCGAGATTTTGCAGCACTGCAACGTGAACTAGATTAGACAGAGGGATGATTGGTTGTTTGATTTTGCTTTCCGGCATATCAATATGTATCATTTATTTAATATCGAAATCTTATAATTCTGGGTTTAACGATAAACTACATCCGGCAGCAAGGCCTATTATCGGAAGAATCAAGATTTTGAGGAACGTGGAACAACCTCTTAATTTATGTTTTTCCTGACAAAGGTGGGGTAACAAATGTTAGGATACCATCTATAAGAAAATAATAAACACCCAAATATAAACGAAACAATATGAAAGTAGAAAATTTACATATTTATATTAACAATTCAACAATACGGATTTATTGTAAGAATATCAACAATGCCTATTAAAACCAAATACATTTTATTGTAGAATTAAAAACAATACATTTTGTTACAGAAGTAAAATCAATACATTTTATTGTAGAAGTAAAAACAATACATATTATTGTAGACTAAACAAGTATATTTTCTTATAGATGGAAACGCGATACATACTATTGGAGAAGTAAACACAATATATTTTATTGTAGTAGTAAAAACAATGCCTTTTATAGTAGAAATAAAAACAATACATTTTACTGTCGAAGTAAAAGTAATACATTTTAATATTGTAGTAAAAACATGCATTTTATTATAAAAATAAACACAATACATTTTATTGGAGGCGTAAACACAATGCATTCTATTGTAGAAGCAAACACAATACATTCTATTGCAGAATTAAAAACAATACATTTCATTGTAGAATTAAAAACAATACAACTTATTGTTGAAGTAAACACAATACAATTTATTGTAGAAGTAAACACAATACATTTTATTGTAGAAGTAAAAACAATACATTATATAGTAGAAATAAACGCAATGCATTTTATTGTAGAAGTAAACACAATACATTTATTGCAGGAGTAAAAACAATACATTTTATTGTAGAAGTAAACGCAATACAATTTTTCCGTCTTTGCAGGCATGCAATTGTCGCCAAATTATATTTAGTTGTAGTTTCCAACTTTTCATAGCATTCTTCTTCTTTCTTATCTATATGTGTCTTGTTCCTTTAGGACGTGGGAGATCATGTGTTTTCACTTGCCCCTGTCTTTCGTTACTCTGACTATTTTTCATCTTGGTATATCTCCCAAACTATCTCCACTTGCTCATACCTAAAAAGTTGTCTTAGTGTTGTTTCTACCTGTCTTTTTCTCTCTATCCTCCCCTTGAGTACCATGTTCTCCAAACCCTCTTTCTTCATTCAATCAGTTAAGTGCCATACGTGATACACGCTTTGGGCGATCAGGTCTCGACAGAAACATCACAAAAGGTCTTCCTGCCCCATAACTGGTGGAAAGAGACGGACAATACCTTTTTTTTTTACGGTATTTGTGCGGAAGTGAATGTAAGGAATTCAACTGGAATTCGAACTCGGCTCCCCGATTTCTCGTTCTGAGCCGATATCTACTGTACCACAACTCACATCGTCTTTTATTCAGTCAGTTAGTTAAGTGCCATACGTGATACACGCTTGGGCGATGATGTCTCGAAAGAGACATAACTGACTGGGCAGAAGATTGTCCCGCAGTAGGTTGCCACTGCTTCCTACAGTAGACTGGTTGCCGACCAAGGCTATAGAACCCAATCTGTCCTGTTATTTAACCCATAACTGGAAGGAATAGACGGATTAATATCTTTCCCAAGGGTATTTGCGTGTAAGTGAATTACATGTCCCAAAAATCTCAACTGTCTCTTCCTGATGCCAAGCATAAGTTTTCTTTTCGTTTCCATTTTCTGTAAAACCTGGTCGTTGTTCACATGTTCGGTCCATGGTATCCTCAACATCCTTCTGTAGTTATTGCCTTCGTAAAATAATGAGTGTTGTAAAAGAGCAAAATGTCTTGTTTAAAGCGAGAAATTAATCTTTTACAAGTAATATAAAATATGAATAAAGAATATAATCGGCTTTTTCTTTTTCAATCTTTTCACTCTTTTCTTTTTTTTTTTTCAGTTGGAGTAGATAGACTAAACTATCGCCCGGTTCACACTCCACCCACGTCTATTGAACAGGTGAAGAGGCAGCTGATCCCTTGTTCCCTGTTTAGGATGTGGTTTCCAGATTTTTCTTTTCCAATCTTTTTACTCTTTTCTTTTTTTCTTTTTCAGTTGGGGTAGATAGACTAAACTATCGCCCGGTTCCCACAACATCCACGTCTATTGAACAGGTGAAGAGCCTCATCCCTTGTTCCCTGTCTAGGATGAGGTTTCCGGCTTCCTCTTTTCCCATCTTTTCACTCTTACGTAGCCCCCTGCGCATCAGTGGCGTTACCGCCTTGCTCGGGGTGATATTATTGAAAAAAAAAGTAAAATTAAATATGAATATGAATATAATAAAGAACCAAGTTTCAGGATTTATTTAATCCGATACTTTTGTTCAGAAATAAGGGTCATTCGATAAAGTTCTCAGTTTCACACATAAGTAGTTGAAAAAAGAAAACAGTTTTTCACTCTTTTTCAATACAGTCCTCGCTGACGTCAATGGACTTGGTCCAACAATACTTAAGCGTTAGTAGCCCATAACGGAAGACGGTGGCGTCTTTCTCCTCGCAAAACTCCTTCACAGCACGTAGGATCTCATCACTGTTTCCAAGATGACGACTATGATTTGAGTTTAAGAAACAGCAAAAAGACTGTGCCAAATCTGATGTGTAAGCGGGATAGGGTAGCAATTCGAAGCCGAAGGAGGCTGCTTCAGCAACTGCAAACTGATCCGTGTGAAATGGGCGGGTTAACCTTGGGAAAGAGCATAATAGCTTACCCAAGTGTTTTGATCTGATTGCCCCTTTGCGTTGAATTAATTCTGAGTCATGTTTTTCCTTTTTCCATGCAGCTTATCATGATTTCGCCATGAGAACCCACCCCCACAACCAAAAAAAAAAAGAAAAACATCACCTGGGGGGGGGACAGATGCTCCTGCTGGAACTTCTGCGGAGGTGAAGAAGGAGAGTGTTTTCACTGATTAATGTAAATCTTTGATCCAGATTCGAAACGGTGAAGACAGGTTGACTAATCTGTGGACATTATCAAGTTCAGCCTGGAAACTAGTCAATAATGTCAACCCTCTTCGGCTTCTGCTTGCGTATTATCATTCCTAGGAGCCATTTTATAGACAGCTTGTTCCTCGCCAAGATCTCAGTTAAAACAGTATGAACTGTGATATGTCCTGGAAAGGAATATATATATATATATATATATATATATATATTTCGAGGTATTTAAGCGGTTTAGGCAAATGTAACTGGGTAGGTCAATCTAGTACTTAGACGTAATGGACGGTACTCGTCGTATGCACTATCCTGAGACTTAGGCGTAGTCAGTAGACGTAGACCTCGGGACGTAGATCTCTAGTCGAAGACCTGTAGACCTCTAGTCGTAGACCTATGGACGTAGATCTCTATACGTCTTCGCCTTTGTCTGTACTTATGGCTGACACCAGCCAATCATATTACTGAGAGTGGGAACCAAGGTGCATGCATATTCATTACATCAAACTGAAACAGAACTAATGTCTATCGACTTAGCTATCTGCTTAAGAGTTTATTTTCTGAGCACCACTTAAATGTGGTACAAAGCCGAAAGTATGAGGTACCTAGTGAGGATCGAACTCACTATTTAGTTGTAAAAAGGTCTAGCAAGACAAGTTTGCTAACCATAAGTCCACACCGAGTGCCCCATATCCGCTGCATAGTAATACATATGTGATCCAGGTTTTCGAATTACGCAGCCTATTTCTTCACAGTTGCATATGAAAAGTGTCCCCTGCAAGTTACTGTTCCATGGCCCCATGGATTTTATATAGCGTCACTCCTTTCTTTTGAAGATACTTTATGACTGCTTAGGTTCCTGTTTTATCCATTTTCAGGTTTGTCGCACATCTTTCACATTTGTATTCAACTCAGCTGCACAGAAATTAAAACCGAAATCTAATTTGATTTTACTAATATTATAAGAAAGTGCCATTGTGTTTCCATAGCAAAAAATGTTCAGCAATGTTTTTTCTTGTTGGATGAACGACCCTCATATATTGGAGTCTGATCATTATTGAGTGCGCATGAAAGTAGTAATTAGGGTTTAATCTGATTGATAAAGCTACACTCTACTGGATGGTGATTAGGAAGACGAAATCAGGGACTCAAACTTGAATTCAATTCTGGTTTTTGTATTCATTTATGCATGAATAAACTGTAGAAATATATTAATCCATTTCTTCTCCTCCAGCTATGAGTTAAATAGTATTTCTTTTATCATTGTTATTTCTAAAGCTTATTAATACAATATTAATCATTTTAAAATACTTCTTATAATCCAAAATATGCTTAGAATTTAAATATACGGCAAAGAGTTGATCAGTCATAAAAAACAAAGAAACAATCGATAAATCTAAATCCAAACTTATTTATAAATGGAACTTTGTCTCTGTGTGTATGTGTATGTGTGTGTTTGTCTGTGTGTGTCTGTCTGTTACCTATAGACTCCGAAACGGCTGAACCGATTTTCTGGAAAATTTACACAGTTGTACTATAAGCGTCTGCGAGTGTTCTTAGCTAGGTTTTGTGTAGCCCTGATAAATATCGAAAATCGATAATCGAAAAAATCGGGTTATAGAAGGAATGGTCCGATTTTAATCAAATTTGATACACTCATAGACAAAGACATAAGAAACGATATTCAGAAGTTTCAAGGTTGCAATTCTTACAATAGTGCAGAAAATCAATAATATATATATATATATATATATATATATATATAAAAGGCAAGATGTTTGTGTGTGTGTCTGTTTATCTGTCTGTATGTCCTTTATACAAATCCACAATTTTTATACGATTCTCACCAAACTTCACACAAATATTCTTTAGGCTGAGTCTGAGCTCCAGAACCATGGATTAGTTTTAAAGCTGTCATTACACCCGAGCAACACCGGGCTATACTGCTAGTCCTTGATACAACAACATTCTTGGTACTATTACCTCCTCCTCAAAGAAGGGGTATTGTATTCGTTAGCTTTGGTCTGTTTGTTTGTCTGTCTGTATGTTTGTCTGTCTGTCTGTCTATCAGCGCTCAAGATATCCTCAAAACCCCCTCGAGGGTTCCGATGGAGCTTTTTGGAGTGATTGACCTCATTACAGACAAGAAGTGATTAGATTTTGAGTTCAATCTGGGATAAAGTTTCTGGGTTATTTTTCCGGTTTTAATAATGAAATTTAATTTTTACCTTTCAAATACCAAATACTGAATTACCTCCCCTAAAACATTTTAGATACAGAATTACATCCACCGATTCCTTTGAATTGTACACTTAATTTTGAAAGGGGTCGAGTTTAATGTTTTTGTATTTTCATTCTTGAGAGTGGTCAAATTCATTGCAGTTATTTTTCTTATTTCAATAATCATCTCTTGCTAATCGCTGAAATGATGTCAGCACAGCCTTGACGGAGTTTTGCTGTCTTTGACTGTTCTTTCTAATTCTGTCTTACCTTCGGTAGCGGCCAGATTCTTCCACTGATTTGAAACTCTTCTAATTCTTTTCTGCGTTCTCCATACAGTTCTTATATTTATATTCTTCAACATTACCAATTCCAGGAAAATTCAAAACGTTTCTTCCTCTTTTCACGTTCCTTGCCATTTATTCTAACATCTACCGGATCAAGAAGAAGACAGTAGTACCAGTGAACCTGGAAGCACTTCCAAGTGTATCAAAGAATTTTGAAGAATCTTTGAGAAAATATTGCTCGTACTGAGAATCCTTTATAGAATTCAAACCATCCACAGGAAAACGTTATTAAGATCTGCTTGAATGCTAGAGACTTGCTGTTCCTTGACACCATTGATCGAATTTTCAATGCAACTGGCTGGAAGACTCAAAGCGTAAAATGTGTATCATCAAATAACGTCAATATTAAGGGCACTTTTGATTTATTTCACCGTATCTTTCGCTTGGCCTTTATTTCCCGTTCGATTTTCTGTTAAGCTAGCTAGGCCAACTTTGATTTCTTGCATTTTTTGAGTTCCTTTTTTGGAATTTTGATGTAAAACGAAGCAATTGATTCCATACGCACTCACGCATGAAATATTAATGGCTTGCTTAGTGCCAATTGCGAAACCCTCATTATGGACATAGGAGCTTTAATAAATAAATATCATGTTTTCCTCTGATGTTTAATTTAGGGAATGTAAACAACTTTTTTTTTTGCTGGTTCTTTTATTTATTCAACAGTATAATGGTGGATACAAGCGTCCATTCTCATTCGCTGTTGGAACTCTTTTCTTTAAAATTGCAATTTTAATCCTTGTGTGGTGAAATTGAAACATGTTTTATGTACGTTCCCCTTATGCGTAATATAATTTGTTTTGTTTCGATTTTATTCCAAGCTTTGATATCGTTTTTTCCTATTACTTATTTAGTGTTGTTGTTGTTTGTTAGTTTCTTTTTATTTGAAAACTTTCTATTTTTTGCGAAGTTATTTTAATCAGTTCCTTACATCGCATTTATTATGAGAAAGGTAGATAAAAATAGATAGATAGATAGATAGATAGATAGATAGATAGATAGATAGATATGCACAGACTAGATAGATAGATAGATAGATAGATAGATAGATAGATAGATAGATAGATAGATAGATATGCACAGACTGAGATAGATAGATAGATAGATAGATAGATAGATAGATAGATATGAAAAAACATAGATAGATAGATAGATAGATAGATAGATAGATAGATATGAAGAGACTGAGATAGATAGATAGATATGAAGAGACTGAGATAGATAGATAGATATGAAGAGACTGAGATAGATAGATAGATAGATAGATAGATAGATAGATATGCACAGACTGAGATAGATAGATAGATAGATAGATAGATAGATAGATAGATAGATAGATATGAAAAAACATAGATAGATAGATAGATAGATAGATAGATAGAAACAGACCTAGATAGATAGATAGATAGATAGATAGATATGAACACACTGAGATAGATAGATAGATAGATAGATAGATAGATAGATAGATAGATATGAAAAAACATAGATAGATAGATAGATAGATAGATAGATAGATAGATAGATAGATAGATATGAACGCACTGAGATAGATAGATAGATAGAAAGATAGATAGATAGATAGATAGATAGATAGATAGAAATAGACCTAGATAGATAGATAGATAGATAGATAGATAGATAGATACATATGAACACACTGTGATAGATAGATAGATAGATAGATAGATAGATAGATAGATATAAACAGAACTAGATAGATAGATAGATAGATAGATAGATAGATAGATAGATAGATAGATAGAAACAGACATAGATAGATAGATAGTTGGGTCGAAAAATAGATAGATAGATAGTTAGATCGAAAAATAGATAGATAGATAGATAGATAGAGAGAGAGAGAGAGAGAGAGAGAGAGAGAGAGAGATGGTATAAAGTAAACGAGAAAAATAGAGGGTAATCAAGCAGTCTATCTATCTATCTATCTCTCGGTTTACATAGCTATATATATATATATATATATATATATATATATATATATATGTGTGTGTGTGTGTGTGTGTCTGTGTGCGTGTGTGTGTGTGTGTGTGTCACTGCTGCTATCTATCTCCGTCCTGGTCATGACTGTTAATTGCATCCGGCAGCAAGGCCTCTGATTGGGAGGTTGTGAGGAGCATGAAACCACCTCTTATTTGCTGTTGTTCCCAGGTTCACCATGACTCGGAGTGGTAGCACCAGTTAAAGTCCGAGCTATGGGCAAATAGTTAACCCCCAAACTTGGGTCAAAGCACTATGAAAGTATAAAAATAGACTTGTATAGAAGAATATATATTTTTAAAATATAGAAAGTAAAAATATTCTCAACATTACATTTTTGAAGAAAAAATGATTACCATAACACATTTTTGAAAACAAAAATTATCAGCAAAACATTTTCGAATACAAAAGTAGGAGACATTTTCAGTTTTCTAAAATAAAAAAAGAATAAAAACAAACAATTTTCATTAACATCTGACTATATCAACCTTCTCACTATAACCGAACATAAAAAAAATACTTTACAACTCTACATTTTTGGTATAAAATAAAACAACAGTGGTTGATATATCGTCAAACAAACTCTATCTATCTATCTATCTATCTATCTATCTATCTATCTATCTATCTATCTATCTATCTCAGTCTATTCCTATCTATCTATCTCAGTCTATTCCTTCCTATCTATCTATCTATCTATCTATCTATCTATCTATCTATCTATCAGCCCGTTAGCTGAAATAAACGCTTTTTTTAAAAAAATTGTGCATTGCCTAAATACTCATTTTACAACTAGCGTTTTAAGCAAAATGCCGGGTTTAGAAATATAATACATTACGTATATACATATATACATATATATATATATATATATAAATATATATATATATATATATATATATATATATATATATATATAGGTTTCATTGAATAATATAGAAAAGTTCTGTCTATTTATTTTGTGCAAGATCCTTTCGTATGATCTGATTAGCTTGATAGTGTTGTCATGAAAAGACGACAAGAAATCGCAATAATTGTTGAATTTTTTATCAGGTCTGAGTTTTCGGTTTACATAAGCCATTATCAAAGGATGATCATTTAATGTTCAGTGAACATAGAACATTTAAATTATTATTAACAGAGTGGAGTTATCCAGAGAAAATTAGACAGGTCCATTTTTTGTGTCGCACATGGCCGTAGGCCGAGAAGGAATGGTGGCAGTGGGTTTTTTGTCAAATGAGAGTATAGTGGCATGAGGGATTGGTCTGGGAACTGCTGCTACTATGGTGTAGGGGGTAAGTATAATAACTATGACCTCTCCCGTCGATTATAGGCATTGAAGTATGTTAGTAGAGATGTCGAAATTTATTTTATTTAGGCTAGGTTTAAACTGTTTGATGTAGATAGCTTTTAGAATTTTAAGTTTTCGTTTATTATTTTCTTGTCTAAGTATATGCGTATTTTCACCAAGTGTTTTCCTAAGAAATATATATATGTGTATATATATATATATATATATATATATATATATATATATATATATATATATTAATCATTTCACCCCGAGCAAGGCGGAAACGCCACTGATGTGCAGGGGGCTACATAAATGTAAAAAGATTAATTAGAAAAGAGTGAGGAGTACAAGCTAGTTAGAAAGGAACAATAGAAAGCTGAGAAAGCAGGTGCGATGACAGATACATAGGTGGAGAGAAAGGGAAGGTTATACAGGGGTGGGGAGAGAGCTAGAGTCCAGTGGTTAGTAGATGAGTATTGACTTTGCATTTAAATTTCTGGAGGTTGGTGCCCTCAGGAAAGCAAGAATACATGCATACATATATATATATATATATATATATATATATATATAATGAACATAAATTGAATGTTTTTTTAAACCCATCGGTAATGTTATATTTTGCGGCTCGCTTCTAGACCGCTCCTCAGACCAAATTCATGCAACAATGAATGCGTCAAATTTATCCAGAAAAAAGTCAAGTAAAAAAGAAAAAACGAAAAGAAGTAGAAAATGGGAGAAAAGAGGTTGTTAGATATTAGAGTCTCTAGACGACAAGACGGCCTTGGCCTAGATTTACAATGACAGTAGTTATGGAAGTCAGTATATCTTGTAGGCTGTGAATAGATTCTGATACGATCGGTGATCCCACAGCGCTGTCGGTTTCGCCGCTGGAAGCTACTAGGAAAAATCTTAAAATTAAACCAATTACAATTTTGAGGCTACTTCAACCCGTTAGCTCATGGAGATTTTCTAAGCGCAGTTTATATGTGACTCAAGTCTAAAAATATAGAGTACTCAGTGAGGATCCAACTGACTATTCAGTTATAATTGGTCTAGAGAGAAAACCCTGCTCTGCTAATCATTTCACCACAGCAAGGTGCTCAACCCATTGGCTTATGACTATATTACTAAGATGCATTAATAAATTTAGTCAGTGAAATGCCATACGTGGGCGTTCATGTCTCGAAAAAACCATGACTGACTGGGCAGAAGATTATCTCGTAGTAGGTTGCCATTACTTTCTGCGGTAGACTGGTTGCCAGCCAAGGCTATAGAATCCAATCTATCATATTATTTGACACATTGTTAGAGGGAGAAGTGATGTATTACATTATTAAGTAGTAATTAGTGGGGGATCAGTTTATTACTTCATAACAATACAAAACTGATCCCCCACTTTGTATCCAGTAGATGTCTTAATCATGTTTTTAACTATTATATTCAGTCAGTCAGTTAAGTGCCATACATGATGTCCCTTTGGGCGATCATGTCTCGAAAGAGACATGATTGACTGGGCAGAAAATTAACCCGCAGTAGGTTGCTATTACATTCTGCCGTAGACTGGTTGCCAGCTTATGCTAGAAAACCCAATCTGTCTTGTTATTTTACTCATAGTTGGAGGGGGAAGCGATATTATTAATTAGTAATTTATTAAGGGTTTAGTTTATTATTTCATAACAATATAATACTGAGCCCCCACTTTATGCCCAGTAGAATCATTAATCATGTTTTCATCTGTTATATTTAGTCAGTTGAGTGCCATATGTGATAAAGGCTTTGGCGATCATGTCTCAAAAGAGACATGACTGACTGGGCAGAGGATTATCCCGCAGTAGGTTGCTATTACATTCTACGGTAAACTGGTTGCCAGCCAAGGCTATAGAATCCAATCTGCCCTTCCAATCAATCTTCGCTGGAGGAAGACGCGGCGGAGTTATAACTTATATATATGCGCGAGAATTCGACTCCTCGCTTTCTCGTTCCGAACCGATATTCGATGTCATCGCATAAATCCTAAAAATATCTCTTTAAGTACGATACAGGGCCTTCATAAAGATGCACGATAAACTCGATATTTTCGGAAAAAAGATGTTAGGATAATAATGAATCTATATTGGCAGGAAACCGCTTGTGTTCGAGTAGGAGGTGAACTTAGCAGGTATGCAAAAAATAGAAACTGGCGTCAGACAAGCCTGTGTTTTCTCACCTGATGTTTTCAACCTGTACGACGAAGCAATTATGAGAGAAATAAAAGCCTTGCCAAGATTCGACATTGGCAGCCACAATCTCAACAATATCAGATACGCGGATGACACGGTGCTGATAGCAGACACGTTAAGAAAAATGCAGGACCTTCTACAGAAGTTAGCAAAAGAAAGCTAAAAGAAAGGTCTGAGCATAAACCTCAAGTAAACTGAATGTATGCTTATCAGCAAGAATAGGACCTCATAATTGCTTATCAGCAAGAATAGGACCCCATAATTGCTTATCAGCAAGAATAGGACCCCATAAGGTCACCTGCAAGTTGGAGAATCTAAAATAAAACAAGTAAATTCAAATACCTGGGAATTGTTTTGACAGAGGATGGAAAATGCGATACGGAGATCCAAAGACACATTGGCATGGCCAAAGACGCATTTCAGAAGCTAACCAGAGTACTAAAAGACAGAAAAATCTCAATAGAAACAAATAAAAGAGTCCTAGATTGCTTCGTGATATCTGTCCTTCTGTGTGTCAGCGAATGCTGGACGATCTCATCAAAGATAAAGGAGAGGCTTGAGACAGCAGAAATGTGGTTTTACAGAAGGATGCTGAGGATACCATGGACAGAGCACGTGTGCAGTGATGAGGTGTTGGAAAGGATGAAAAGGAGATGAAAACTGATACTAAATATCAGGAAGAGATAAATGAGGTTCCTGGGACACGTAATGAGTAAGGAAGGCCTGGAGACTTGATACTCACATGTCGGATAAATGGAAGAAGAGACAGGAAAAAGCAACGCGAGAAGTACTTGTTAGGTCTGAACAAATGGTTGACGGAGCGGGGCTTGGAAGAGATAGCAAGAGAAGAATTATTGAGAGCGACAAGAGACAGAATCAAGTGGAAGTTCAGGGTCGCCTACGTCCTGAAGGGACACAGCACGTGAAGAAGAAGAAGAAATAAAACTAAAATTATTCCTGTGTAGCTAATCAGTAATGAGAAGAGGCGGATTCATACTAATTCAGAAATTATAATGTCGATATAAACTGGGGGATCAATTCTCAATTATAATCAACATATAAAGTGATCCTTCACTTTGTGGTCAAGCTACTTTCTAACCATTTATATTGTAGAATTATGGGCTTGGGAAAATGGATTGCAGACAAGCGGTGAGGAGAGATACTAAGAGAAAAATTATTGAGAGCGACAAGAGACAGAGCCTAATGGAATTCCATGATCGCCTACGTCTTGAAGTGACACGACACATGAAGCAAAAGAAGTAAAGAATCACTCATAAACAAGACTTTCTTAGGATTAATGGTTACAATATTTTAAGCATCATTATTTTCATATTAGACCCGTCACTTGACACACAGAGATACAACATTTTAGGGGTAATATGTAGGATAATGTTCTATTCTCGTCGTCTCACGAACGAGAATTTACAGGTTGTGTATGGAGATTTCTTACAAGTAGACAAAAGACCGTAAAAGCATATCAAAGGGATTTCAGATACCTACGACCAAAATAAAGATTTCCACAAATAAACAGGAGTTCAATCAATAAAAATTCTTAAAGGAAGTCAATACTATTCCTTCACTGCTTATTGAAACGTTGCAGGAAATTATTAAAGATCCACGTATCTCGACCAAGGTCATCCTGAATTATATTACCGCTATACTTGCACCCTCATGTCAACAGAGATCCTTTCACAAGCGTGCTACAAAGATGACTTGCACATTTGAAGAAAATGTAGGCATACACTCCTTCAATCAAAGCACATCAAAGCCTCTTAAATCCGAGGAAATTGCTCGTTTGAGCAAAGATGAAGGGTTTTGGGATCAATTCTGCAGTCAAATGAATCAAAATGAAACCTTTTGGACACAGAGGTGTGTCTTTTATAAAGCAAAGGTCTTCAACCGAAATAACACTACCCGTTCGGCTAATATGGCGGTGAGTATGTAATGTTCAAGCGATATTTTTCAGCTGATGTTTCAGGTAACATTGTAAAATTAAAAACACTATTAAAAAGTGCAACTTAATAAAATCATGGCGGAAAACGTCAAACCGTCTGCTAGTTTTTGATCTCCGTATTTTTGGGAGCTCAAGGTATTTTGTTCATCGATTACCTTATGAAAGTAAGAACCATCAGCAGCAAATATTATACAGCATTATTGGTTTCGTTTGAAAAAAGAAATCACCAAAAGACAGTCACAAATGAAGAACAAAAAAGTGATATTTCACCAAAACAACAAACCTTGTCACAAGTCGATTGCAACGATGGAAAACTGTATAAATTGCACTTTGAATTGCTTCTGCATTTACCTTATTCTCAAGATCTGGCTGTTTGCAGACCTCAAGAGAATGCTTCAGGAAAAGGGTTTGGCTCAATTGAAGGAGTGATATCGGAAACTTTTGAGGCCAAATACAAATCGTTCTACAAAAAAGGCATCGGATTGATAGAGAAGCGTTGGAATCAGGGTATCACCCTAGAAGGAGACTATGTTGATGAATGAAGTCTAATTTTGCCTAAAAGTTGTTTTTTTTTTTTAGTCCCGGGATTTAATGAGTGATTTGTTAAATACTACCGCAGCTCACAAATTAGTTGATTTGTTAAATACTACCGCAGCTCACAAATACCAAACGGTTTCTTTTCAGTGAAAATAACTTTCAACTTCTATGTTCTTTATCCAATTCTAATATTTGAATTTTATTTAAATATGTTTTCATATATTTTTTTACACAACAGCTTGTTTTTCTTTACTCAGTATATAATGTTTACATTATAACAAATACAATTAAATTCTCACGGAGTAAAACTGTGTAATATAGGGTACAATGCATTTAAGAAAATATATACACACACAATACATTGCCAATACGCTTATAGCTTGAAGTGTATAATGAATAGATTATGTCAGAAACACGTAAATTGACAAAATCGCTTGAAAGAAAATCAGAGACGCGCAAAGGTCCATGGAAACGGTAATGTGAAGAATTGTTTTCGGGTAGAGAGAGGACAATATGGATCAAGGAACTGATAAGGGATATAAAATTGATTAAACGACAGCATAGGAAGTTGTCCGGAATGCATACAAAGGGAGATAACGGAAGAATAAAACGTTTATTCCATGCCTAATGGATTGCAAACTTAATGGAGAAAGCGTAGTAAAGATGGAAAGATGTGATACAAGAACATATCAATCAAGGTCGTCATCGGAGAATTTGAGAAATGCTTTTGTCCTGCTAAATAGTGCTCCTGGAACATATGTATTCAGGAGCAGGGCCGTAGCTGATGCTAAAAAGAAAACAAAAAAACACCGGCCACAGAGAAAATTGCCCGGATTTATTAGTTGACAATGTGATGACGTCATCAGTGTCAGCCGTTAATCAACATGAAAATTCTAAAATAACATTTGGCAAAATAGATAACATGTGTTATCTTCCCTCTACAAATATAGAATCGGCTATTGCTCAACACCTAGTAGAGAATATAGCCTGTATCAAGTCGTATAGGAAAGAGTGGTTCAAATTTATACATATAGCTGGTTTCAATAATCATTTAAAGATTATGGAATCAGTCTGTATATCTTTACGGAAACCTTCTCTTTGCCGGCAGAAGGATTTTGTGAAGTCTCTAAATTTGTTGGGGGATATTTTATTTTAACTGCCCCTCGCTAATTATTTACACACGATTTCTCATCCCCTCATTATAAGTATATATATTTATATGGCTATTTATACCCCACCCATTTTTGCTCCTCATTTTCGTTGCTGTTCTTTTCGTTGGATTTATATTTCCAACGATTTTCTCCTGATGAGATGTTGGACGAAATGGCCTTAGGGACTGTCAATAAATTCCTTGTTTTTAAAATAATTATTTTAGTTTGATTAGAAATATCAGTGGGCAAAACACCGCTTTTTAACCAATTTAAGTGGACGCTTTTGGAACATAGACTCGTTTGATACTGTAGAATCAAATTTATCTATGGGGCCTACCTTGACAAATTTAGAAAAATTATAGTCACCATCTTGTTTAGATAATGTTGATAATCAACAAAGTTTCATAATTACCAAAGACTTATTACGACAAAGTGATTTAGTTGCCTGATAATGTTCTGTGTTTTACTTTGATTCAATGAACGAAACAGGAGTACCTGTGTAAGGATATTTACCCTGCTCCCCCACTGGAGCGAGATGTGACACAAGATCTTTTTAAGGTGCGGACCCGACCGCGTACAGACGGGCACAGGGACAACTTTGTAAGAATGCGCTATGTCATTTAACCTTGCTTTAAGATTACTAACCTTGCTGACAGAATTAGGCTGAAGTCTAGCTAATCGGGCAAATAAAAACTTCAAACTGAATAAATTTCTTTTCGCTTAATATGAAAGTTGAGGGGACGTAAAAAATTTTCTTTGCTCAACATTTAATTTTTAGTGGATACCCATATTTAAGGATACGTTCGGTTTATTTACTAAACTGTATATTTACCGATGCTCGCCTACCGGCCTAAATGTTCGAGAAGTCTTTCTAAAGAGAAATATGCACTCTTCCCCTTTCGAAGAAAAACAGTCGTTTATAAGGCTTTATTAAACTTTGCCTGCTCATCGACT
This sequence comes from Ascarosepion bandense, assembly GCA_037127315.1. Lineage (NCBI taxonomy): Eukaryota > Metazoa > Mollusca > Cephalopoda > Sepiida > Sepiidae > Ascarosepion > Ascarosepion bandense. The sequence goes on from JBBBDQ010001423.1 coordinate 2,795,049, forward strand.
TCCCTCGTGGTAGAGACGTTTTAAAGAATTTCGGATCTTGTTGTAGAGTGGCTAACACCCCTGCAGCACTCTCAATAATCGAATGGTTCATGGTATAAAATGATCTCTAAGTCAAGATTAGTAGCATTCGATGCGTAATATTTGAGTGTCATTCGATTAATATTCCGACTGATTACTTTTGTGACAATTGCGATCTCAACCCCCCACCCTCTCTGTCTTGTCTTTTAGTGTAGCTATTGTACTGTTCTGTGTATAAACGTTTATCACCGGCTATTGTGCTCAATAGCCGGTGCTAAACGCAGCACCCTTTCTCTTTGTATCCTATCCATCACGGTGATACAACATATCTTACGACGGTTTCCTCAACCAAAGTGTTATCAAATCAGCTCTGAACTGGTTAAGTTTCTCACCTTGCCAGGTTTTTTTTAGATAACCAATGTCGCTTTCGAGTCCCTAAGTCAACTATCAACGATTATTGCTGAATGTGTCTATCAAACGTTACATAAGAATGGTGTAAATGCAATATGTTATATTAAACATCTAAAAAGCATATGACAGTTTTTCGTATACTGGTCTTTTTTACAAGTTGAAAAGCTATGGTATTTCAGGGCGATTTTTAAGTTTTTTTTTTATTAAATTGCGAAATGTTTTGCATGTCCACACTTCTAGATCTTTTCCCTTAATGCAATTGTTCTCTAGGACTTTATACATCAAAGTTGTTTCGAGTTTTCATCAACGACCTTCCTAATATCATCTGCTCTCAGCTCTCTAACCCTGACGATAACACAATTGTTCCCTTCTGTTTCAATCGTAAGACTGAGCGGTTTGATAATGTCAAATTAGCACCTGATCTAAAAAGATAGCCTATTATCTATTGTTAACTGGGGCAAAGAATGACCTGTTAATTTTAACGCCTCTCAAACTAATCTTCTCTCTTTTAATCATCTGAGAAATTTCTTGCTACTGAAATACACCTTAATTAAATTATGCGGCCCTGTAGCGAAAAAAAAAACACATACACAAATATCCAAATGTTTTGACGTTCTGCCATAAAAAGAGAAATGTTATTATTCAAGAACAGTAACCAATATATTGACACAGGAATTAGAACAATCCACAATATCCTGAATTTTTTTACAACTTCCTCTAGCTACAAGGACATACTAAATTGTTTTAACGGTACAAATGAAAAAAAAAAAAGAAAAGACCAAACACAAAATACAAGGTAACTAAAAATGTTCTGTCTGTTATTAAAGGGAAAAAGAAAACGCTTCACAGTATGTGAACTTATATTTAGTCTTCGAAGTAATCGCCATCGGCATCCAGCACTATCTGCTAACCTACCTCCAGCTGTTCAATGCTCTTAGGGGAAAACTTGGTTTTTTTACGCAAAGAAGTCCGTGAGGGCTTTGCCCAAGTCTGCTTCATTGGTGAAGGATTTCCCACGAATATGAATACCCAGGAAATGGAAGAGGTGGTAATCGGATGGCGCAAGGTCAGGTGAATAAGGGGGATGGTACAAAGTCTCCCACCTAAGTTTCTGTATGGTATCCCTGACCACTCACGCGACATAATTGGATATAGCTGCCATACCTGGTCAGTTTATTAGTTTATAACAATATAAAACTGATCCTCTACTTTATGCCCAGAGAAGCCTTTATCTTGTTTTTAACCATTATATTCAGTCAGTCACTTAAGTGCCATCCGTGATACACGCTTTGGGCAATCATGTCTCGAAAGACTGGGCAGAAGATTATCCCGCAGTAGGTTGCTATTGCTTTATACGGTAAACTGGTTGCCAGACAAGTCTATAAAACCAATATGTTCTGTTATTTAACCCAAAACTGGGGGAAGTGACGGATTATTACTTTTCCCAACGGTATTTGTGCGTAAGTGATGGTAAGGAATTCAACTGGAATTCGAACTCGGCTGCCCGAATAGTCGTTCCGAGACGATATCTACTGCACCACAACGCACGTCTTATGACGTCAGTCAATTAAGTGCCATACGTGACACACGCTTGGGCGATCATGTCTCGAAAGAGACATGACTGACTGGGCAGAAGATTATCCCGCAGTAGGTTGCCATTGCTTTCTGCGGTAGACTGGTTGCCGACCAAGGCTGTAGAACCCAATCTGTCCTGCTATTTAACCCATAACTGGAAGGAAGAGACGGATTAATACTTTTCCCAAGGGTATATGCGCGTAAGTGAACGTAAGGAATTCAACTGGAATTCGAACTCGGCTCCCCCGGTTTCTCGTTCCGAGCTGATATCCACTGTACCACAACGCACATACGCTTCATAAAATGCTTCTAGATGTCATGTATTTTATTGTCACAATCAATTACTGGCGAATGTCTTTTAGATGCGCGCGTTTTCATATAATGACATTAACACTGTATAGTCGACCTTGATATATATATATATATATATATGTATGTGATTGCAGATCTATAAAGAATACAAATAAAATCGAAGATAATTAATGATCTACTAAGGTGGTAAAAGCGATGTTTTACAAATTAGATTTGAACGTATTTAAGAATGTATTTAGACGTTTATCTCAAAGAGGGATAAAAGCTTAAGCATTATCTAATATGTATGTATTGTAAACAAGTCAAATAAAAATGTTCATAAACTTATCATCCCGATTCAGAGATTTCTTGATATATTATCATATCCTTACGGCGTTGTTTATTCAATCTATTTTCAGATTTGTCATAATATTTAACAGGAGTTATTTAAATTTCTCTGAAAAAGACTGCAGTTTTTCATATTAAGTCAGTGGCTTTAATTCAAAAGATTATGGCATGATTTAAATTAATTACGCTAGACCACATGTTGCGGAACTGGTGAAAATCGACTTGAAAAGGCTTAAATGGGAAGTCCTGTCGTGATACCGAGGAAGGCGATAGACCGGAGGTTTGCCCTCTGAGGACCAGAAAGCAAATGACCAAAACTCGTCTTTGCGCATCCGGCTCCACGCATATATTCCGGAAGAAAACCAAAAATTAATAATTATCAAATTCCTTTTCGCGAGTCTACGCGAATTTTATTTATCATCCAATGGCAAGCCCACAATTAAATACGGGTGTGAATTCCCAAATAACCTGCTGGAACCCGCAAAGACGAAATAAAAAGCCGATACAAAAAAGCTTCGCCAGTTGAGATAGTACGAGCATAATTAGCACATCCCTTGACCTCGTCAAGCGATACAATATGCTCGCCTCCTTTACCTCTCATCTTCTTCTTTGCTGTCCCTGAGCTACTTACCCGAACTACAGAGCGGATACATCAAAGACATTCCTAACTGAAAAACGCTCGCACATACATGCCCATAAACTCTCTTTTCAGCATTTATTTAGACCGAGCCAGCACGTAGCCCATGAAAAACCCGATACGAGTAATCAATAACAAAAAAAAAAATGTTCCTTGAAGATCCGTTTAGGTGAAACCTTGGTAGGTTTGTTGGCTCACTTGGTTAAATTTATATATATATATATATATATATATAATACAAATAAACTAGAATCCGTAAGTTTACACTAATCAAAATAAACATAAATATTTGAAAAAATGTCAACAAACACAACGCCTCCTTGCTTAACGATAATTTGTTTATTTTTTTTTTGGGGGGGGGGATTTGGTTCTCTATTTTTTTTTCTAATAAAGTTTGTTTTTACCCCCCCTATTTTGTGTTGGTGTGGTTTCTCCTTTTTGTGAAGATCTGTTTATTTGCTAGCAATCATAGGTGCTTTAGCCTCTTTCCCTGACTATCCGTAGGGTGAAACCGCGCTAGGTTGTGGCTCACTTATAGATTTTTCGTATATATATATATATATATATATATATATATATATATATATATATATATAACATACCACACTTGGTATACAATCCAGGTAAATTCCGATAGAGACGAACTCATTAGAACTCAATATTAAATTCATATTTTTAATTTAATGTGCTTTCCATTCGTTTTTTTTCTGTTTCCCATATTTTCTTTTTTCTGTTTTTCTATATATTTTTTCTCTTTTTCTTTTTTCTTTTTTCTCTTTTTTCTTTTCTTTAGATTAATCAATCGTCTATCTTTTCTTTATTCTTGCCTTCCTCTTTCTTTGGGGTTCTTTTCAAATGAACGAGAAATTTTCGTAAATAACCGTTACAAATGTCTATTCTAATATAGACATGTGAGCGTCTATGTAAAATTAAATAAAAGAAAATAAATTTTGGGGGGGGATAATTTTGAGGAGCAACTGTTGTACTATTTGGGTCTGACGAGCCTTGATAATAACATCAGGAAGCGGTGAAATAAATATGTATTACCCATTGTAATAATCTAAAATCTTTTATAAATTATATATATATATATATATATATATATATATATATATATTGGCTTGTCAACTTCAATTCATCTGGCTTGTCAACTTCAATTCATCTAAGACCAAGCTGTTGTCTGTCAACCATTACAGGCAACCTCTTCTGCCTCCCATAAGCATGGACCAAGTGATTCTCCCTGAGAGTAATACACTACGTCTCCTCGGACTTACCCTGTCCTCAGACCTCAAATGGAACAACTATATTGAATCCATAGCAAAATCTACTGCTAAGAAGGTTGGGTCACTATGTCGATCCAGGATGTTTTTTCCACCTGAATCCATCCTGCATATATACAAGTCAACCATCCGTCCGTGCATGGAGTACTGCTGTCATTTATGGTCAGGTGCCCCTGCCGTTCTCCTCAGTGTTCTTGACAAGCTCCAAAGGAGAGTCTGTAATGTGATAGGTACTGATCTGGCGACTCGACTGCAGCCACTTCCCCATCGTCGAAATGTGGCCTCCCTTTGTCTGTTCTATAAATACTTTCATGGCTTCTGCCCCAAGCAAGACAGTTTACTGCCACTGGTGCGCAGGGGGTTACATAGGAGGAAAGTTATGAGAAAACGTGACAGATTATAGTCCAGAAATTTAAATGCAAAGTCAATACCCATCTACTAACCACTGGACTCTAGCTCTCTTCCCACCCCTGTATAACCTTCCCTTTCTCTCCACCTATGTATCTGTCATCGCACCTGCTTTCTATTGTTCCTTTCTAACTAGTTTGTACTCCTCACTCTTTTCTAATTAATCTTTTTACATTTATGTAACCCGCTGCACATCAGTGGCATTTCCGCCTTGCTCGGGGTGAAATGATTAAAATATATATATATATATATACAATCTAGTATTATCACGTTGCAAAACCACTCTGCTCGTATAGCGGCTGTTTTTCTCATCAATGCTCGGCTCAAATGATTTTCACCCGCAACATTATTTTGCAGAGTCTAAAACAATCACTGCATGTTTTTTTGGACAGAGCATGGTCGCCGTATGATTGAACAAGAATTATTTCTGTTTCAACTGCAGATTTCTTTTGAATAAAGTAGTGTAGTTAAATTCCTCGCAAATACGCATCGCTGATTCAGTAATAAATTAGAGCACACTAACTACTAGAGTATGATACATTATAGGCTAAATGTCTGCCTCCTTCTACCGAGCACCCATAGTTCAGAAGTAGAAGCACCTACTGACGCCAATTCGGTCGGGTTTTAATCCTGGGTAAAAACAATCGGATGTCTAACCGTAGTGATGAGCTGTGATACACCGAAACAGATCTGTCTGCGGATGACTATATATTATATTTGATCACAGATGGAGGGTGGTTAGACTTCGGGTGGATGTAAAAATGACTGGTATTTAGTTTTTTGTATGGTTGGTGCATATTTTTTTCCAGATCTAAGTTTACATCAAGAAAATCTACTTTTTTAATATTTGCTTTAATTGATACTTTAAAATTAAGGTTTTTAAATTCTTTATGTATTATCTTTCTAATTTTATCTATTTTAAAATGTGTAGCATTTCTTATTATTATTAGTCCATCATCTCTATATAATCCAACGTGTATATATATATATATATATATATATAAAGTAAGTCAAAAATTTCGAAATTTAGTTTCGTTGAATGGACATTTCAGCGAGAAAATTCTCGCTTCGACAGCAATGATCGAAAACAAAAATTTAATTTTTCAAATAAATTTGAATTCCGAAATTTTTGACTTACTTTATATATTTGACTATGTAAATAGATAATACTATTGACATCGAGCGCTTTACTTTGATCAATTCAACTTTAATATTATAAAATTAATACTTATAGGATCGGTTTTTGGGATTTTACCTAATCAATCATCCTTTTTGGATTTACTATATATATATATATATATATATATATATATATATATATATATATATATATATGAACATGTTTCCTTAAAGATAAAAGAGATAAACATAAAATGTCTCTGAAACTTTGAAAACTTCGTCTATATTTTTAAAGTTTACAGAACTAAGTAAAAAATTATTAACCCAAAATTTACAAAAATCCTTACGAAAGATTTTCAAAAACCCAAAATAAATTACGTTAAGCCAAAACATGAAAATAAAATAACAACATCGGAAAATAACAATATCATATAAAGAACAACCTTTAAAATGGCCAGTGAAGTGAGTGAAAACGATTGCAAAAGTAATATATATATATATATATATATATATATATATATATATATATAGCAAACGTACTTTTTATTCCACACTGCTAAGAGGACTGCAATTGTCAGTGTTTGATTGAAGTTTTACTGTCTCAAAATTTAAATAATGTAAGTTAGGAGAAAATATATCTGCAAACATACAATTACATATCTAGAAATACAGACATATGATTATAATTTATCTATAAATATTCACTAAATAATGTCAAATGTGCAGTTTCAAATATCGTAGAAATGTAAATAGGAGTATAACTGATATATGTACATATTGAAAATATTATAATATATATTGTGTCCATTTTTATTTACATATTACAGCTTTACACTAAATTTCATCTTTTAAAAGGCCCATTTTTTTAATTATGTTTAATGAAAGTTAACGGTATACGGCGCTGTGTTGCTATTAGTCTAGGTCGCATTTGTCAGTCGTGTACGTTTGTAGTTATTCTGTCTTCAATGTTTAACATGTGTAGTAACGAGCTAAATGGAAAGTTTTCTTTTAACAATAACAAGATATTCAAAGCATAAGCAGACAAATATGATTTTTACATATCGTCAACTGAATGTTAATGAAAGCAAGGCTGCTTGATTGCATAAGATTGCATTTCCAGAGGAAGCCGAGTCATCCAACTATTGCTTCTGTTTATTGTCGCATTACTGAGACAATATCCATGCTACCATAAATTGTGGATCAAGTAAGACCGACATCCGCTCGTACACCTAACAAAAAATAAGATATTCTACTGGCTGTCTAAGACGATCCGGGCAACAGTACACGTCAAGTAGCTCTACCATGTCATACATCTTATAGTATCGTCAGGAGTTGATTGAAATTTTACTGTGTCAAAACTTAAATATTGATATTTAAGAGAGAATATACATACATACATTGATATTTAAGAGAGAATATACATACATACATTGATATTTAAGAGAGAATATACATACATACATTGATATTTAAGAGAGAATATACATACATACATTGATATTTAAGAGAGAATATACATACATACATTGATATTTAAGAGAGAATATACATACATACATTGATATTTAAGAGAGAATATACATACATACATTGATATTTAAGAGAGAATATACATACATACATTGATATTTAAGAGAGAATATACATACATACATTGATATTTAAGAGATAATATACATACATACATTGATATTTAAGAGAGAATATACATACATACATTCAGTTACATATTGAATGTACAGTTTCAAATATCTTAGAAATATAAACACAAATATAGAAAAAATATATATTGTAACTATTTTTATTTACATAGTTTTATACTAAATTTCATCTTTAATTTTTGGAATTATTAAGTCTTAAGAAAGTTAACGGTACACGGCACTGTGTTGCCATTAATCAAGGTTGCATTTGTCAGTCTTGTACATTTGTAGCTAGTCTGTCTTCAGTGTATAACATGTGTAGTAGCGAGTTAACTGAAAGTGTTCTTTTAATAATAGCAGGGAATTTATATCATAAGGGTCAAATATGATCTTTACATATGGTCAACTGAATGGTAATGGAAGCGAGGCTGCATGACTGTATCAGATAACCTTTCTAGAGAAATGGCAGCAGTTTAATCTAACCTTTGCTGGAGTTTATCGTTGTGTTATTGAAACAAATTATGGACCGAGGTTTTGGATCGTATCTTGGATTTTACTTTTAACAACGCCTACGTAAACATTAAACTTCATAACTCAAAAATAAACCATTTGCGGACCATATGTCTATAGGAAATTTTTCCTTATTTCGGTGTGAGGAAACCGCCCCCAACATTAGTAAACGTATTATATATATATACTACCGGCTATAATTATTAGGCCAACCCTGTTTTTTTCTAAAAATGATGTATTTCATACTATTTTTAATATTTATTGACAAATGAAAATAGAATGGTTCTTTTGTTATTATTACTTTGCAAAATTTTACAAGTCAACGAAGCGAAGATGAACTCGTCCGAATCACCATAAATATTCTTCATTCTTTCATTAATGAAATTGCAAGATAGATAATGATTAAATATTTATACATTCATTTGATGCACATGTTTTTTGTGCAATATTAACAAAAGAACCATTCTCATTTACAATTATTCACTTGGCAATAAATACCAAAAAATAGTATGAAATACATAATTCTTCAAAACACCGAGGAAGGGGTAGCCTAATAATTATGGCCGGTAGCATATATATATATATATATATATATATATATATATATATCATTTCGAGCTCTCACGCGGTGTGACGTCATAGAACTGCATTACAAATTTACGAAATGCGTTTGCTATTTTTGGAAACTGTTGCCGTTGATTAGCAGAGTTTTATGTCAACACAAGATGAAATCGTCGCTGATGGTGGATGTTTTTATGTTAACGTCCTTGTGACCTCTCTGAAGATGGCTCATGTGAGCCGAAAGCTTAGAACCCACTTAATAAAAAATTATCCAAATATTGAAGGATTTTTGTCGTTATTTTCAATTGAAATTAAAGTAAAAATACGATGTTTAGAACGGCTCATGATTAAACATAATAGACATCAATAGTCTCTTATATTTAACAGTATATGCTTAGAAATATATATATATCAATATATATATATAATAGAAATAGAGCTATGAATAATTATGAATTATAATTTAGAACATGTTCAAATTACAATCTACTAAATAGTGTACATTTTGTTTCGACATTGAAAAGACAATGTTTCATCAGGTAATAAACGCTATTTTTTGAAAGGGAGATGAAAAATTCGCTTCCTCTAATCATTTAACACCGGATCTTCAAAATTTGTATAAGACTATAATTTAATTCCTAATTTTAAACCTGAGCCTTTTTTTGAGCCTTTCATCATGTCTCTTTCAGTTTTTTCTTTTTCTTTCCCTTTCCCGTCTTTTTTTATTTCCTCTCTCATTTTTCCTCGCAAACAAAAGTTTACCAATATAAGGAAGCGAATTTTCCATCTCTCCTCAAAAAATAGCGTTTATTACCTGATGAGACATTGTCTTTTCAATGTCGAAAGAAAATATACACTTTGTAGTAGATTGTAATGTGAACATGTTCAAAATGATAATATATATATATTGGAATTTTGTTATTATAATGATTTATAAAAGCATTATATCACTACATAAAAATTTCCTGTTTCAAAGCAATACTGTTCTTCTTCAGGTGATATGTTAAAAAACTAATGAATATTTTTTTAACATATCACCTGATGAAGAATAGTATTTTTCTGAAACATTAACTTTTTTGTCTAGTGATATATTTATTTTATAAACCATTGTAATAACAAAAGTACAATATTAGGCTCTACTCTGTATCAATCAATCTTTATAAAAGTAAATACTTGAATAGTGGGTTTTAATCTATGTTCTTTTACTTTCTTATAATATATATATATATATATATATATATATATATATATGAAAGTATGAGATTAGGAAAAAACCGGGACTCAAGTTGATATTTTGATAGTACTGGATGGCGGCGCTCTCAAGAACCATCCTTCTGAACAAATTGCTTACTCTTTTTATTAGTGTGGCATTTTTTAAATCCCAACTTTTTATAGGGAAATGATACTGAAAGAGACTGATATATATATATATATATATATATATATATATATATATAAATGTCAGCTTATGACTATACTCGTTTCGAAAATAAAACCCTCCGAGTACATGCACAGAAGAAAAAAATTGTAATAAAAAAAGGAGCTAAGCACTTGAACATCAGTCAAAGTACGTAGCCCAAAGTAAAAAAAAAACCGAGACGAGTAACCAAAAAGCGCTCAATACACAAGTAGAGCAAACAAAGTAAATAACTAACCTAGAGAGACAACGAACCTACCAAGATTTCACCTAAATGGATCTTCAGCGAAGGTTGGCTCACTAGGTTAATTTACTTATATATATATATATATATATATATATATATATATATATATATATATTTTAATTCAGATACTTCAATCCAAAGGAAAAAAGCAGGAAGGTAAATTCCAAAAAACCCGATCCTAATTAATATTAAAAATTTATTTTAATATTAAAAAATGATACAGGAAGAGAGCTCCATGTAATAAAATATTACAGAGCAAATATATATATTAAAAAAGGATTAATTCAAAGATGTTGAATGGCCATTTCGATATGACGATCCCCACGGGGAGCGACACATCACCTCAGCAACAGAAAAAAACCTTTCAGAAACTGGAGAAAAATTAGTCTACTTTTCCTTTTTAAATAGATTGCAAAGAAATTAAAAAATAAATAATAATAAAATAAAATAAAAATAAAAATAAAGGGAAAGAAAAAGAAAAGGAAAAAGAAAAAGAAAAGGATAGAATAAAATCAAATAAATAAGAAAAGAAAAAAAAAATTGACATCGTCTGGGTTTGCAAAAAAAAGGGGAGAATGTAACTAAAAATTAACAGACCCCGTGTTGAATCATTTAAAGCAACACGGAAAAAAGTTGGTAAGAGAGATAAAAGAAGGAAGGGAGGGAAAAAGAAAGAAACTAAAGAAAAAATTTTTTATATATATATATATATAAGTAAATTAGACTAGTGAGCCAACAAACCTACCAAGGTTTCACCTAAACGGATCTTCACGGAAGATTGTGTATCTTTATATATGTATATATATATATATGTATATATATATATATGTATATATATATATATATATATATATATATATATATATATATATTATCTTACGTCTATAGCAAGGCTCGGATTTTCATGCACTTGATGATTGAATGGAACATGGAATCCTGAGTCATGCTATAGATGTCAAATAATTATGTATATTTATTAATATATTACACCAAGCGCCTTTTCATCAATACCAATAACATAATATATATATATATATATATATATATATATGTGTGTGTGTGTGTGTGTGTGTGTGTGTGTGTGTGTGTGTGTGTGTGTGTGTGTCTCTGTGTGTACGTGTGTGCGTACGTGCGTGCGTGTGCGTGCGTACGTGCGTGTGTGTGCGTGCGCACCTGCGTGTACAGAGAGAGAGAGAGAGAGATGGAAGAGCAGAAAAGAAGTGAGTGACAGAGCACTTCTATGAAAGAAAGTAACACAATCATGCATGCAATTCCACAGAGGTCGATCAATGTTGACATTAAGGAACATTCAAAGAAAGATTTCTACCAAGAAAAAAAAATGTCAGAATTCAATAGAATCACATATTTACACTGTGAAAACATTCAGCGGCAGACAAGATCATGAAAAATCCATAGTGTTCCTATTTGTTTGACTATACAAAAACTTTCTACATACATATACATACCTCCATTCTTTAATTGACTTTAGCATACACATGTCTGCACATAAGCATTCGCAACGAAGCACCCAAGTTTCATTAATCATGAGTAGATTCGCGTAAATAAATACGACCACGTGCCGGGAAATAACTTCTTAATTACATGTAATCCCGGAGGCAATTGTGAAAGTGAAAGTGAAAGTGAAAGTAAAAGTATAAGGTCTACCTCAAAGACAAAGTCTGTACATAGTTTGTGGCTACATTATCTTATTACATCGAAATGATGTTTCTCTTTTCACTCATAGTTAAATATACATGAACACAAAAAATTACTATTCCAAATTTATCGAAAGTTTTTTTTTTCTGATTGGGTGTAACGCCTAATGTTTAAAGTACAAGATACGTAAAATTAACCGAATGGTTATATATAAAATTGAACGGCTTCACTCCAATTTTTATAATTTAATGCAAATATATTTCTTTTCATCCCCACCACTGCTTGGGTGAGGCCTAAAAAAGTATTGTATTTTTTCAACACCCACAAAATCTATCAGTGGTTTATATATGTGAGTGTGCTGGGTAGATATTAACTACAATTTCTGGTGGGAGCAATAATCTCAAAAAGCGTCAACCATGGACAGAATGTCTATCGCCCACGTTATATCTAACCTGCTTATAACAGAGAATATACTGATGTCATAGGCGGTGTATTGATGATGAGGTCTACATGTTGATGGCATAGGGATGATGAAGGGAATATGCTGATGACAGGATTTACTGATGTTGTGAGGTGTATATTGATGAGATTGAGTACCGATGATGAAGGGGTTTCTGATGACATAGGGGTGGTACTGATATTGACAGAGACATGGCAACTCATATACAGTCACATACTCACCGACGCAATGTGGCTTCTCTATGCTTCTTCTACAAATACTTTCACGGCATCTGCTCTGATGAACTTAGCTCACTGGTGCCCCCAATTTATGATTTGACTCGAGACACAAGATTAGCAACTAGGTCACACCCTTTTACTGTGAAACCAATAAAATTCAAACACAAATTCTACTCCATCAGCTTCTTTTCTCGCACTTCCCTCCTGTGGAATTCCTTTCCGTTTACTTGCTTCCCGGACAGCTACAATCTCCAAGAATTTGAATGTAAAGTCAATAGTCATCTCCTATCTCACTAACCTGCATCCTCTCTCTCTCTCTCATGTTTCTTTCTCCGTCCAAATCACTCTCATCAGTATTCTCATCGATCTCTTAACCACTTCCTGACACTCCCTATAACCTGTCATTCTTTCTCATAACTTTCCTCCTACCTAATCTCCTGCAAAACAGTAGCAATAAAATGCCTTGCTTGGGGCAATATGATTACAACAAAAGAAAAGCTACCTAGCTAGATAGATAGATAGAATTCCCTTCCGTTTATTTGCTTTTCAGACAGCTACAATCTGCAAGAATTTAAATGTAACTCAATAGTCATCTTCTATCTCACTAACTTGCATCCTCTCTCTCTCTCTCTCTCTCTCTCTCTCTCTCTCATGCCTCTTTTCTCCGTTTACTCTACTCTCATCAGTATTCTAATCCCTCCTCTACCCTCTTCCTGACACTCCCTATAACGTGTCACACTTTCTCATAACTTACCTCCTATATAAACCCTGCTCAACAGTGGCAGTAAAATGCCTTGCTTGGGGCGATATGATTATTAAAAAATAGATAGATAGATAGATAGATAGATAGATAGATAGATAGATAACTTGTATTCTCGCTCTTCCTTCTCTTACCCACTTCCTGAGATCCCCTGTAACCCTGACTCTTTCTATGTAACTACCTGCAAAATAGTGGCAGTAAACTGCCTCGCTTGGGGTGATATGATTATATAAAAAGGATAGAAAATAGATATGAAAAGTCCGAGATAGATAGATAGATAGATAGATAGATAGATAGATAGATAGATAGATAGATAGATATGGAAAGACCGAAAGATAGATAGATAGATAGATAGATAGATAGATAGATAGATAGATAGATAGATATGGAAAGACCGAAATAGATAGATAGATAGATAGATAGATAGATAGATAGATAGATATGGAAAGACCGAGATAGATAGATAGATAGATAGATAGATAGATAGATAGATAGATAGATAGATATGGAAAGACCGAAAAGAAATAGATAGATAGATAGATAGATAGATAGATAGATAGATAGATAGATAGATAGATATGGAAAGACCGAAAATAGATAGATAGATAGATAGATAGATAGATAGATAGATAGATAGATAGATAGATGGAAAGACCGAAAATAGATAGATAGATAGATAGATAGATAGATAGATAGATAGATATGGAAAGAAACCGAAATAGAAATAGATAGATAGATAGATAGATAGATAGATAGATATGGAAAGACCGAGATAGATAGATAGATAGATAGATAGATAGATAGATAGATAGATAGTGTTCTTATCCTTCTCTTACCCACTACTTGACACCCCTATAACCTGTTACTCTTTTTCATAATTTCCTCCGATTCCTTTTCCCCCTGCGCTCTAGTGTTAGTAAACTGACTTACTTGGGGCGATATGATTATAAGAAAAATACTTTGTACGAGATTTTGGTCTAATTTTTCACTTTCTTGATGTGATGAATTCTTATTCTTCATTTTTAAATGTGTAAGTGTTTCTTTCTTTCTTTTTCTCATTTTTTCTTTTTTCTTTCTTACTTTTTTCTTTCTTTCCTGCTTTCTTTCCTTCTTTCTTTCTTTTTCTCATGTTTTTTCTTTTTTCTTTCTTACTTTCTTTTTTCTTTCTTTCCTTCTTTCTTTCCGTCTTTCTTTCTTTTTCTCATTTTTTCTTTTTTCTTTCTTACTTTCTTTTTTCTTTCTTTCCTACTTTCTTTCCTTCTTTCTTTCTTTTTCTCATTTTTTTCTTTTTTCTTTCTTACTTTCTTTTTTCTTTCTTTCCTACTTTCTTTCCTTCTTTCTTTCTTTTTCTCATTTTTTCTTTTTTCTTTCTTACTTTCTTTTTTCTTTCTTTCCTTCTTTCTTTCCTTCTTTCTTTCTTTTCGTCTTCCTCTGCGTTCCTTTCTGTCTTTTTTCTCTCTTTCTTGATTGAGCCCATAATTCTTTTTTACTTTTGCGTTGTCGTTTTTCTTTCTTTCTTCTTTACATTTTCTTTCATTATTTTTTTTCCTCCCTTTCCAATATTTTATTTATCATTTTATTTTTCTAACTACAGTGGAACCTGTTGTATGCGACCACTTCTACTGCCATCAAAATCGGGTCGCATACGGCAGGAGGTCGGTCACTAAAGACTGGTGACCTATTCTCTCCACAATCGTATATTTCACTCTCCAGAATGTAAATATTTTAGTATTTTACCATGTAATCTGGTAATAAATAAATGAGATGGGCACCTCGGTGTGGTGTAATGGTTAACAAGCTTGACTTACTAGAACCTGTTACAACTGAGAAGTGAGTTCGATCCTTACTGGGTACCCCACACTTTCGGCCTTGTGCCACATCTAAGCGGCGCTTTGAAAATTAAATAAATGAGAACATAAAATGGTCTAAATTTTAAAATATTTATTCAGCATAATTATATTTTTTAACATTAAAAATGTATTTACAAAGGTTAACAAATAAATAAAAATTATTTATTCACACTGGTGTAGGCTTAAAAATCAATTATTGCAGTTTGTGTGGTGCTTTTTTTCTTTCTTTTGTTTTTTTGTAATGTGACCCCTTCGATTCTAAATGATGTTAGCATTTATTTCTTATGAAGATAAGAACGTTGGAAAAGTTCGCGATGTATACGTTTTGAATTTTTTCTTAGAAGTGAGTGATAGTAAAAGAGAATCTGCGATAATATATGCACAAATGACAACGATCAGGGTAGAGAAAGAGAGAGAGAGAGAGAGAGTAAAGCGACTGAGAAAAAATAAAGATAACGAAAGAGATAAACACTGAAATTTTAAATTTCACAAAGATATGTTTTTTTCTCCTACGCCCGAATTTATCCAGAAACCGACAAATCTCTTAATATGTACATGCTAATACAAGACAGCCGCCGTTTGTCCACCGCCATTTCAACAAATAATAAACAATTGACACTTCACTAAAATAACAAAACAACGAGAAAGTGTTTCTGGCTTAGATTAAAGGAAAATGAAATAGATTACTGACTTAAATTCTCCTAATTTAGAAGTGAGGATTCTGCTGCCAAAATGAATTTTTGTTAAAGTTTTCTTTTTTTCTTTCTTTCTTTCTTTCTTTCTTTTTCGCTAACTTCTCATTTCTCTCTTTCTTAATTCATCCATTTTTTATTTTTCATTTTTAATTTAAATATGTTTTTTCTTCCACCCTCATATTCTTTCTTTCTTTCTTTTTTCTTTCTTTCTTTCTTTCTTTCTTTTTCGCTAACTTCTCATTTCTCTCTTTCTTAATTCATCCATTTTTTATTTTTCATTTTTAATTTAAATATGTTTTTTCTTCCACCCTCATATTCTTTCTTTCTTTCTTTCTTTCTTTCTTTCTTTCTTTCTTTCTTTCTTTACACGTTTTTATTCGGCCTCAATTCTTTTTCTTAAATCTATGCAGTTTTATTCTTTCCTACTTTCTTAGCCCTATTCTTTCTTTCTTTCTTTCTTTCTTTCTTCCTTTCTTCCTTTCTTTCTTTTTCTTCCTTTCTTTCTTTCTTTGTCTTCCTTCCTTTCTTTCTTTCTTTCTTTTTCTTCCTTTCTTTCTTTCTTTCTTTTCCTTCCTTCCTTTCTTTCTTTCTTTCTTTTTCTTCCTTTCTTTCTTTCTTTCTTTCTTTTTCTTCCTTCCTTTCTTTCTTTCTTTCTTTCTTTTTCTTCCTTTCTCTCTTTCTTTCTTTCTTTCTTTTTCTTCCTTTCTTTCTTTCTTTCTTTCTTTTTCTTCCTTTCTTTCTTTCTTTCTTTTTCTTCCTTTCTTTCTTTCTTTCTTTTTCTTCCTTTCTTTCTTTCTTTCTTTTTCTTCCTTCTTTCTTTCTATCTTTCTTTCTTCCTTCTTTCTTTCTGCCTAAATTTCGACATTCTCCATTTTCTACGTTATTTTTTTGTCTAATTTTCCTATTAGTTTTTTTCAATATTTTCTCCCTTCCTCCTTCATAGTTTCTCTTTCTTTAATTATTCTTAATTTCATATATATTTGTATGTTTTCTTTTTCCTTCTTCTCATTCGTTTTTTCTTATTCATTCATAATTTTCATCTTTCTTTTTTTCCTTCCGACATCCGACGTGTACGTTCCTACATCAATACTCACTTTTTTCATTTTTCTGCTAACGATATCAAATAATTTTTTTTTGTCGTAAACTGAATTTTGAAGGCTAAATAAGTCTTCTGAGTAAATTGTATCATGGCTGAGACTAAGAACTACAATTATACCTACTTAGAGCCAAACCCGAAACAAAAACTAAAATAAAAGGGTTGAAAAAAATACAGACATACAGGCAGATAAACAGACACACACACAAACATCTTGCTTTTTATATATATATATTATCGATTTTCTGCCTTATTGTAAGAACTGCAACCTTGAAACTTCTGAATATCGTTTCTTATGTCTTTGTCTATGAGTGTATCAGATTTGATTAAAATCGGACCATTCCTTTTATAACACGATTTTTTCGATTATTGATTTTCGATATTTATCGTGGGTACCTCGACACAAAATCTAGCTAAGAACACTCGCAGACGCTTATAGTACAATTGTGTAAATTTTCAAGAAAATCGGTTCAGCCGTTTCGGAATCTATAGGTAACGGACACACACACACACACAGACAAAGTTCCATTTATAAATAATTTTAGATAGATATTTTTTTAATCTGCATTTCATTACAATGATTTTTTTAATTGGTATTACTCCATGCATGGCAACAAAGCCACTGTGACACAAAGGGTTAAAGGGTTTGAAATTATTAGGAACGAAAACATCAATAATTAGCAAAAAGAGAAAAGAGTAATAAGAAAGACTGTAGAGAACGATTGACATTGGATTCAACTTTTTGGAGATTAATCATGGCTAGAAAGCAGGGAACAAGAAATAAGTTCCACAAGCAAGAAGTGCAAGAAAAGAAACTGCTAGCGTAAACTTTAGGGCAAGATCTCGTCAATTCACGTGTAAATAAATGAGATCTTGACGCCAGTCTAATATTAAGCTAGATTATTTTTTAAGTCTAGATATATCTGAGTAGAGTATTAAGAAATAAGAATATTTCGTTAGACACAAAGAAGAGAGTACTGGATTGCTGTGTAATGTCAGTTCCTCAATATGGCAGTGAATGCTGGGCAATATCATCAAAGATGAAGGAAAAACTTGAAGCAGCTGAAATGTGGTTCTACAGAAGTATAATGGATATAAAAAGGGGGATCAATTCCATACTACAATCAATATATAAACTGACCCCTCACTTTGCGGTCACATCAGTTTCTATACATTTATATTCCTGAGATACAAAAGCACAAGGAGGCATTCCATGAGCTGAGAAGAGTATTAAGAAACAGGACAATTTCGCTAGAAACAAAGAAGAGAGTACTGGATTGCTAGGTGATGTCAGTTCTTCAATATGGCAGTGAATGCTGGACAATATCATCAAAGATGAAGAAATAACTGGAAGCAACTGAAATGTGGTTCTACAGAAGGATGCTGTGAATATCATGGATCGAGCATGTGATCAGTGACGAGGTCTTGGAAATGATGGAAACGAAAAGGAAATTAATACGTTTTTCATTTTAACCAATCTTCTTTGTCATTCTTTAATTTGTAAATGCTTTTTCGTTCTTCCCCCATTCTTTGTTTCTTCTTTGTTTCTTTGTTTCTTTCTTTCCTTCTTTCTTTCTCATTAACTTTAGCTTTCTGTCTCATTTCTCTCTTTATTAATTCATTCAATTTTATTTTTCATTTTTAATGATTTTCCACCTTCACAGTCTTTCTTTCTATTTTTCTTTCAATGAGTTTCTTTCTGTATTTTTTTATTTTTTCTTAATTTTATTCATTCTTATGTTTTTTATTTATGACTAAATTTTTTAAATCTTTCTTCCGAATTTTTATTTTTTATTTCATCTATTCTTCCATTTTTCTTTCTCTCTATGTTTGTTTATTTGATTTTTTGTTTTTCTTTCCTTCTTTTATTCTTTCTTTCTTTTGTTTTTCTTTCTTTTTTTCTTTCTTTTCGTTTTTTTGTCTGTTTCTTTTTATTCTTTCTTATTGTTTTATACTTTTTATTTTTTCTTTCCTTCTTTCTTTTGTTTTTCTTTCTTTCTTTTTTCTTTCTTCCCTTCTAAATTTTATCTATTTTTTCAGTATGTGCGTTTTGTTTCTTTCTTATTGTTTTCTATTTTCTTTCCTTCTTTTTTCTTTCTTTCTTTCTTTCTTTCTTTCTTTTATGTTTTTGTTTCTTTCTTTTTTCTTTCTTTCTTTTGTTTTTCTTTCTTATCTTTTTTTGTCTGTTTCTTTTTATTCTTACTTATTGTTTGATACTTTTTATTTTTTCTTTCCTTCTTTCTTTTGTTTTTCTTTCCTTCTTTTTTCTTTCTTCCCTTCTAAATTTTATCTATTTTTTCAGTATATGCGTTTTGTTTCTTTCTTATTGTTTTCTATTTTCTTTCCTTCTTTTTTCTTTCTTTCTTTCTTTCTTTCTTTCTTTTATGTTTTTGTTTCTTTCTTTCTTTCTTTCTTTCTTTCTTTTGTTTTTCTTTCTTTTTTTCTTTCTTATCTTTTTTTTGTTTGTTTCTTTTTATTCTTTCTTATTGTTTGATACTTTTTATTTTTTCTTTCCTTCTTTCTTTTGTTTTTCTTTCCTTCTTTTTTCTTTCTTCCCTTCTAAATTTTATCTATTTTTTCAGTATGTGCGTTTTGTTTCTTTCTTATTGTTTTCTATTTTCTTTCATTCTTTTTTCTTTCTTTCTTTCTTTCTTTCTTTCTTTCTTTTATGTTTTTGTTTCTTTCTTTTTTTCTTTTTTGCCTTCTTAATTTTATCTGTTTCTTTCTGTGTGTTATATTCTTTCTTATTGTCTTTTTCTTTTTTCTTTTTTATTTCATTTTTTCTTTCTTTATTTCTTTTTGTCCATTTTTATTTCTGTCACTTTTTTTTCTTTCCTTCCTTCTTTCTTTCTTTCTTTCTTTTTCATTTATTTCATCATGTTCATTTAAGTTCCTTTTGCGTTTTTTCTTCTTTACATGGTTGAACGATTTGCTTTTCGTTTTTCTTTTTTACGTATTTTCTTTGATCATTCATTTAGTATTTCATTCTTTCATTCTCATTCAGTTTAAAATTTTCTTTTATTCCCTTTATTTTTCTCTCTTCTTTTCTTTCTTTATTTCTCATTCTCTTGATTAACCCTTTTCGTGTTCATTTTCTTTTCTTCCCATTTTAACTTTCACTCATTTTCGGGTTAAATTTCAACAAATTAATCTGATTAATCGAATAAATTCCACTGATCGCCGCCCGATTTTCCCAATGTTACAGAGTGCATTCTTTGCCAATTGCAATCATATTACTCTGGACAAAAAAACACTCACTTCTTGAAAACGCTTTATTAATTTACGTATAAATGAAAGAAAGGAAAAATTCTGATTATCTTCATCTGCAGTTTCCGTTTCAAATTTGTCGACATCGTCATCGTAGTCGACTTTAGCATATCATACACTAGCAGTATAGCCCGGCGTTGCTCGGGTGTAATGAAAGCTTTCAAATTAATCCAGGGTCCTAGAGCTCTGACTCAGCCTAAAAAATATTTGAAATAATAAAACAATACAGACAATTTACCAATCGCACCTAATAAAATTATTGCGACAATTTACCAATCGCACGCTTTATATATATATATATATATATATATATATATATATATATATATATATATATATATACTAGCAGTATAGCCCGGCGTTGCTCGGGTGTAATGAAAGCTTTAAAACTAATCCATGGTCATGGAGCTCAGACTCTTTGGACGTTGGCACGAAAGACTAAAAAGTAATAGTTGTTTCCAGTTAAAGCGAAACCGGGGAGAAATTGGAAAAAGTACGTCGCCAATGACCTGACCAGAGGCCTAAAGAATATTTGTATGAAGTTTGGTGAGAATCGGATAAGAATTGTGGATTTGTATAAAGGACATACAGACATATAAACAGACGCACACACACAAACATCTTGTTTTTTATATATATATATATATATATATATATATATATATATATATATATATATATATATTATCGATTTTCTGCACTATTGTAAGAACTGCAACCTTGAATCTTCTGAATATCGTTTCTTATGTCTTTGTCTACGAGTGTATCAAATTTGATTAAAATCGGACCACTCCTTGTATAACCCGATTTTTTCGATTATCGATTTCCGATATTTATCGGGGGTACCTCGACACAAAACCTAGCTAAGAACACTCGCAGACGCTTATAGTACAACTGTGTAAATATTCAAGAAAATCGGAGTCTATAGATAAGGAACTCACACACACACACTCTCTCACACACACAGACACACACACATACACACACAGTCAAAGTTCCATTTATAAATAAGTTTATATATCTATCTATCTATCTATATATATATATATATATATATGTAGAGAGAGAGAGAGAGATTGATAAATAGAAAAGACAGACAGACAAACACAGATACACAGAGAGATAGACACAGAGAGAGACAAAGAGACAGACAGAGATAGAAAGACAGACAGACAGATAGATATACAGAGAGAGAGAGACACAGAGAGAGACAAAGAGAGAGAGAGCTCTGACTCAGCCTAAAAAATATTTGAAATAATAAAATAATTCAGACAATTTACCAATCGCACCTAATAAAATTATTGCGACAATTTACCAATCGCAGCCTTTATATATATATATATATATATATATATATATATATATATATATATACTAGCAGTATAGCCCGGCGTTGCTCGGGTGTAATGAAAGCTTTAAAACTAATCCATGGTCCTGGAGCTCAGACTCTTAGAACGTTGGCACGAAAGACTAAAAAGCAATAGTTGTTACCTGTTAAAGTGAAACTGTAGACTGAAAAAAAAATCAATGCATCTAAGACAAATTTTGATTTCCTGGTATCGATATCAAATAAGTTTTTTTCGTAGTAAACTGAATTTTGAAGGCTAAATAAGTCCTCTGAGTAAATTGTATCATGGCTGAGACTAAGAACTATAATTATACCTACTTAGAGCCAAACCCGAAGCAAAAACTAAAATGAAAGGGCTGAAAAAACATACAGACATACAGGCAGATAAACAGACACACACACAAACATCTTGCCTTTTATATCGATATATTATTGATTTTCTGCACTATTATAAGAACTGCAACCTTGAAACTTCTGAATATTGTTTCTTATGTCTTTGTTATGAGTGTATCAGATTTGATTAAAATCGGACCATTTCTTCTATAACCCGATTTTTTCGATTATCGATTTCCAATATTTATCGGGGGTACCTTGACACAAAAGCTAGCTAAGAACACTCGCAGACGCTTATAGTACAACAGTGTAAATTTTCAAGAAAATCGGTTCAGCCATTTCGGAGTCTATAGGTAATGGACACACACACACACATAGACACACACAGACAAAGTTCTATTTATAAGTAAGTTTAGATTATTAATCTTTGGATTAATTTTCACTAAAACAATTTACAACTCTAGTAAATCTATTTCGAATAACGTTTTTTTTTTGGTGGGGAGGGAGGGGGAAACAATGTCCCTCTAATCATGGTGAAAGACCGTTCTTTTTGATCGCCGTAAATTCAGGCTCGTCTGAGTAATGATGGTATCTTGCTACTTTGGTTTGGTTATATACACCTCCTAGATTCTGAAATAATGGCTCCAAAAACACCGCGTATAGAATAGAGCTTCATTTACGTTTCCAGGTCCTTGCAATGCTTTTATTATATTTAATCTGAGCAACCCATCACTATTTTGCTGGTGTTTACCTTTTCGGGGTTGCAGAATTTTAACGTCCGATAGAATAAACCTATCGTCTCCGTCACATAACGTGTATCTCTCTCTCTCTATGAATTCTTATTGTTTATGCGTGTCTAATGTAAGGAAGCCTGAGACTTTCATCAGTTCTAAAACACAAAACTATGACCATATCTTGCCGGTTATCAAAGAACAGACAAAGTCAATATTCCATACAAATGCCCTGCTCCTTTCATCAGGTTTATAATTTCATGAAACCAGAAGAAATACGTCAAGGCAACCATTTTAAAAACAGGTTTCTATTTATTTTTTCCTTAAATTATAATAATAAAAAAGCAGATTGAACAATCTTTTGAGTCCGGCAAGAAAATATCGATTGCCAAAGTGATGAGAGATCTGGCCTTTTCTGGTCAAAGCGATTGTTTTCCTTTATGTTCATGCGATATTCTGTCATGAACCGACAGAATTGAACAGTTCCAATATAGCAAAGATATCGCGAAGGGCGTTAACCTGTGTAAATATGTGTGTCGTGTTGCTAGCATGATTCTATGTTCTTTTCTTCTAACAAAATTCAGATTTTATAAAACTATGTTAAAATACGAAAAGAAAATTTTGGAATTGTACAAAGGTATATATCTTTAAAAGTTATATATTCTAGGGACCAACAGAAAAGACTTTATTCCTGTCGAAGGCGAAAAAGAAAACGTGATTATTTGAATCGAATCTACAATGCAGAAAAATAATAAAAGATGGTTTCAAGGCCGCGAAATATAAACAATGGAATGTAGTCTGTGACCCGCAAAATGTAACTTAATAAAATTATTCGGTCAGAAGCGAAAAAACAAAGAAATAGCGTTGAATATAATTTACATTAACTTATTTCGGAATTATAAAACAATGATTAGAGAAATTCCTTATCAAACAATGATCAGAGGGATTTTAATTATAAAACAATGATTAGATGAATTAATTATATTTTAGTAAGCCAACAAAAATATGTTTTTGGTGTCAAAAGCAATGACAAACAAACAGGTATTGCGTCGGCGTGTCAAATTTGGAAAAATGTTAAACAACGAAATAAAAATTATTGTGATCAAATCAAAATGCAACCAGCCAAAGACAACAACTGATGGTTAGTCTTGCCCAGGAATGACGTAATTGAGTAAGACTCGACAGGGCCTGGACTTATATATAGCATTGGGTTTTCCCGAATTGTCAACACAGAGAGCAGAGCAGACAGAGCAGCGAGTAGACGGACTCGAAGAGAACGCAAACCCAGTCGTGGCTCCGCCGAAGGGTAGAACCAGGACTCGGTAATGATAGACAGAGATTTTTTGGCCCGGCTATATGGCCGGGAATACCCACTATAAAATGGCCATGTATCACATCTGGCCTTGCGTGGGATGGCTAGTAAATAGAGGAAAGGTCTTAGGCATTCGTCTGACTGCTCTATGACACTGTCAGGTCTCTGCCTTTGGGTAGAGGGCGCTCTCTGCTTCCGAGCAGAGAGCACAAACCCAGTCGTGGTTCCGCCAAAGGGTAGAACACACGACTCGGTAATGATAGACAGACATTTTTTGGCCCGGCTATATGACCGGTAATACCCACTATAAAATGACCATGTGTCACATCTGGCCTTGCGTGATAAGGCTAGTAAATACCGAAGAGAACGCAAGGAAGACAACGCTGGCCATCACTTTCTCATATTTGCCTGCTTCCTCTGACTATCACACTAAACAAAACGTCACTGCAGAGAAAAAGACACACGTGGTCCGTCGTTATATTTCAAGGCGATCATTAACCTTGGTTTGCAGATTATATACCCAAAATAGCACGGGTATATAACATATATCGAACTGGTGTGAGGTTACGTGCTATGTTTTGAGATAAAACAAAACAAGCATAGACTAAAAACGAACCGATAACATTAGATGATGGTGGTAACGGACGACATCCATGATAAGGTAGGTGATTTTTAGTTGCACACTGTGGACACTCTGCTCTTGTGTTAATTATAGAAAAAGCTTTGCTCATTTAAGGTATTAATCCATCTCTTCCCTCCAGTTATGGGTTAAATAATAGAACAGATTTGGTTTTATAGCATTGACTTGCAACCAGCAAAAAGCAATGGCAATCTACTGCGTGATAATCCTCTGTCACTCATGTCTCTTTCTAGACATGATCGCCCACAGAGTGTATCATGTATGGCGTTTATCTAACTGTCTGAATATAATAGTTGAAAGCATTATTAAGGCTTCTACTTGGCATAAAGTGGGGATCATTTTTAATCGTTATGAAACAATAAACTGATCCGCCACTAATTACTAAATAATATAATACATCTCTTCCCCCTCTAGCAATGGGTCAAATAACAGTACAGATTGGCTTTCTGCGGTAGACTAACGAGAAATCGGGGAGCCGAGTTCGAAAAAAAAAAGAAAAGAAAAAAACGCGACACGAGTAACCTAAAACAAAAGACAAAAAGGGCTCAATACGCAAGTAGAACAAACAAAGTAAATATCTAACCTATAGAGCCAACGAACCTAAGGTTAGTTATTTACTATATATATATATATACGTAAATGAATAAAATATGCACAAATATATAAATAAAACCTCATCATTGCCCACATGTTCGGTCTATGGTATCTTCAACATTCTTCTGTAGAACCATATTTCAATTGTTTCAACTCAATGATGTTAGGACAATTCCAGATGAATATTTTCCCGGAAGATGGATTGGTCATGACAGACTAACCACATGACCAGCTGTTTTTTTTTAATCTTAACCCCCCCTTGGAGTTTTCTCTTTTGTGGGTACATCCAGGACCGTGTCTCCTGTTCATGATCTTGCCGCATTTCATAGACGCGTAGTTGAAGTTGTCTAAACAGTTGATGTTGATATGCTGCCGAGTGTATAGAAGGAGATAGACAATAGCCTGGCTTTGTGAATGCAAATGTGGAATGAAGTTAATGAAATTTGTAACTGTAAATTTGAGGAGATATACAACATTTTACAAAAAAAAATAAAATAAAACTGCAATACTATATGTTGTGGACCCGGTTAAAAGGCCAGCAAGAAAAACACAAAATAACCAAAATAGGAAATAACGAATATATATTAAACACGGCAAAAGACAACACTTGGATCTTTGTTAGTAGAACGATAATACGGGTTAGTGTATAATACTATAATTCGACCCTCGAACTGGGACTCGTAATGGTCGTTACGGTAGCAATGTTCGTAGACGACTATAGGCTGAGTTCAGGGCGTTCTCCTCAGGCTACTTCCAGTCTATCTCAGGCTATCTATTCTCTCCTCTTGTGAGGGGAGGTATATGTAATGGTTGGAATAGTTCGTGATGCCGCTATGACACTATATGCCATATGACTTTTGAGCAATAAATACTTTTAATGTTACTAGGAATTTATAGACACCCTGTACTTAAGCACCAGAGGAATTTTAAGGAAAATGAAAGCAAAAATCGAAACTTTCACTGTGAATAAGAAAGAGACATTTGTAATTTTGAAAGCAGATAATGAAGAAAAAAGCTTCGAGAATTTAAACTCACAGCGTATACTAAAGGCATAGAGAAAGAATTAGCCAGCCGAGCTAAGAAGCTTTTGTAAACTTATTGCAATACAGAAACAAACACTATTAAGATCGACAAAAGGCCGGATATTGTGAATTATGATGAACCTCCCAGGACTGAATGGACACAGCTCATAAAAGAAAAGTGATCTCGAAGTTCTTAACAAACTGTTTATAACACTGCCTTTGGTTTATGTGAAATATTGTAACAATCTATTGTTTTATAAAGAAATATTAATTTGTTCTATTATACACGTCGCCACACCCCCAAAATGAAATTGAATTGATATTAGTTTGAAGAGAATTATTCTGAATGAATAGTCCTAGCAATATTCATTTTAAAAGAAATGGAAAATAATCAGATGGTAAAAAGTTTGATTGATTAACACAGAAGAAAATATATTATTTGTTGATATAAATTCACTTTTTTTCTAAATGACATGACGCAACCTAGTTCCACCAGAAGTTAAATTGAGGATTTGTTCAATGCTTAAAATTCGAAAAATGTTTCTATTTGTTCGATGTAAAAAGGGGGCTTTTGATAATGTAGCAAAGATTTCCAGTTCAACGCATTTAAAAAAATGCATCAAGCGTGGGAATAAAGCCACTGAGACGCAAGGGGATTACTGAGTGTGTATAAAGATGATAAATGTATTATTAAATTATTTATTATATAAAGATGATAAATTATTATTATTAAATTATTATTAGTATTGTAAATTATATATTATATAAAGATGGTAAAAAGTATTATTAAATTATTAAAAAAGTATTATTAATCATTATTAAAGAGAGATAACAGTAAAACTTATTTGTTTGAAGTTTGTTTAGCGACCTATCAAGCCAGAGAGGTTATTAAGTTCTGACATCTAAATATTCCGACATCTAAATATTTTGCATGTTTTCAACTAGGGATAAAAGTTGTTTGTACTTCTGATATAAGGTAGTATTTGTAGTAATTACATTATTCGGACTATTGTGCTCATCTTTGTTGTTATTTTTACGAACTTTCCTTCTTTGTATGTTCCGGCCTTCTTCAGGTGATAGAAATTTCGAAACAAATGGCAAAATTTTGAAATTTTCGTACAAATGACAAAAAAAGATGAGGACAATAGTCCGAATAATGTCAATACCGTAAATACTATCATATCTCAGAAACGTAGACAAATCGAATGATCTATCCTTAAACATCGTACAAATGGCAACAAAGATGAGGACAATAGTCCGAATAATGTAAATACTGTAAATACTACCTCATCTCAGAAATATAGACAAATAGAATGATCTATTATTAAACGTCGTACAAATGGCAACAAAGATGAGGACAATAGTACGAATAATGTAAATACTGTAAATACTACCTCATCTCAGAAATAAAGACAAATAGATTGATCTATTATTAAACGTCGTACAAATGGCAACAAAGATGAGGACAATAGTACGAATAATGTAAATACTGTAAATACTACCTCATCTCAGAAATATAGACAAATAGAATGATCTATTATTAAACGTCGTGCAAATGGCAACAAAGATGAGGACAATAGTCCGAATAATGTAAATACTGTAGAGACTAACTCATCTCAGAAATATAGACAAATAAAATGATCTATTATTAAACGTCGTACAAATGGCAACAAAGATGAGGACAATAGTCCAAATAATGTAAATACTGTAAATACTACCTCATCTCAGAAATATAGACAAATAGAATGATCTATTATTAAACGTCGTACAAATGGCAACAAATTTGAGGACAATAATCCGAATAATGTAAATACTGTAAATACTACCTCATCTCAGAAATATAGACAAATAGAATGATCTATTATTAAACGTCGTACAAATGGCAACAAAGATGAGGACAATAGTCCAAATAATGTAAATACTGTAAATACTACCTCATCTCAGAAATATAGACAAATAGAATGATCTATTATTAAACGTCGTACAAATGGCAACAAAGATGAGGACAATAGTACGAATAATGTAAATACTATAAATACTACCTCATCTCAGAAATATAGACAAATAGAATGATCTATTATTAAACGTCGTACAAATGGCAACATAGATGAGGACAATAGTTCGAATGATGTAAATACTATAAATACTACCTCATCTCAGAAATATAGACAAATAGAATGATCTATTATTAAACGTTGTACAAATGGCACCAAAAATGAGGACAATAGTCCGAATAATATAAATAGTGTAGGGACAAAATGTATTGTTGTCTCTGGATTTGGATTATAGGTTTTTCACTTTCGTTTGAGAAACTTCTACCCGGTTGACATCCACGTTGTTGATCGTGTCCGTCGTTTTCAGGGAATGAGCTATAATTTCCCCGCTTAGCAATTCTGGGAAGCGTAGACTATTTAAACCATAACTGGATTTTGGTGTAGGTGGCCGTAGTTGGTAATTTTGCTATAAAATGTTTTGTTAGTCATTTTAATATAAATACTTATCGTTGGTTATCTTCTAAAAATATATAGTTGGAACCCTAACAGAATCTACCACCTCAGGTCAGTGTGTACTTGAGAACAGGAGCAATTAGGGCGTGGTTCTCAAAACTTAATGTCTCCCTGTCAGCTGTCTTGCTATCGGGTGTCGTTTATTGTTATAGCTAAGACTAACAATAAAAGAACATTTCGTTAAAGTGACAATCAAAAATTTCACTGGAAAGCAAGAAGCCGGAAAATAGTTGAATAAATGAAAGGTGCAAGAGAAGAAACTGTGAACATAGAACTTACGCTTATTTCGAACAACTTCAGCTGTAACATGAGGAGACCTAACTGTCAATCTAGTGCTGGAGTTAAATTTGTGAATTCGAGGTACCAAAAAAAAGCTATTTAAAACAATTAGCATGAAAATATTTATAGTACGGGTATAAGGACACTGTGTCACGACAATGGAAATGTCACTAAGCCGAGATGTCAGATCAGAAGCGATATTACTGAGCAATATTCTTTGGATTTTATGAAGAATCTCTATAAGCATGTGACAGCGATATGCAGTGCATGTACAATTAAAGATATATATATATACATAAAACGGCTTCCGATTTGAACATTTTCTGGAACATGTAGAGAACATGCTTGTGATTCCATGTCGGTAATTTTGCGTATTTCCAAAGAAACACTACCGGCCACCCTAGTTTTATTTTAAGAAAATGTTTCTTTCATCCTATTTTTAGTATTCATTGCCAAGTGAATAATTCTAAATGAAAATAGAATGGTTCGTTTGTTATTAGTACTTTGAAAAGTTTTATAAGTCAAATAGCGACAATTTACCCATCGCACCCTGTAGATTGAAATTATGTATTTCATACTATTTTTACTATTCATTGCCAAGTGGATAATTCTGAATGAAAATAGAATGGTTCTTTTGTTATTATTACTTTGCAAAATTTTACAAGGCAAAGAAGCAAAGATGAACTCGTCCGAATCAGCCTAAATTTTCTTAATTCTTTCATTGATGAAATTGCAATTTAGGCAATTATGAAATATTTATAAATTCATTTGATGCACATGTTATTTTGAAGTATTAATAAAAGAACCATTCTATTTACAATTACAATTACGTTTATTTAAGAAGGTTCACGTAACTGCTTTTTTTTTAATTGTATTACAAGTGTGTACTGGTCTATTTTAATTATGACCCAAAAATAAATAATTAAATAAATAAATAAATACACACACACACACACACACACATATATATATATATATATATATATATATATATATATATATATATATATATATATATTCTAAACGTATACTGTTAAATATAAGCGATAATGAGAGTCTATTATGTTTAATCATGTTCAATAAAATCACCTTTAAATCCGGACATAACACATTACATTACATTTGCATACATGGTTTTGTTGTCATTTCGCGCTATCACGTGGTGTGACGTCATAGAACCGCATTGCAAATTTGCGAACTGCCTTTGTTATTTTTGGTAACTATTGCCGTTGCCAAGCGGAGTTTTATGTCAACGGAAAATAAAATGGTCGGTGATGGTGGATGTTATTGTGTTACCGTCTTGGTGACCTCTCTGAAGATGGCTCATGTGAGCCGAAAGCTTAGAACCAAATTAATAAAAAATTATCCAAATGTTGGAGAATTTTTGTCTTTATTTTCAATTGAAATTAAAGCAAAAATACGACGCTTAGAACGGCTCAATATTAAACATAATAGACATTTATTGTCTCTTCTATTTAACAGTATATGTTTAGAAAATTATTTGCTGCCTCGGTACACTATGTATATACATACATACATACATATATATATGTGTGTATATATATATATATATATATATATATATATATATATATATATATATTTCCCTTTTGTCACGCTCAGGGGTTTGGATTATTTTGTTGTTTATTTTCTTATGCTTAATGTATGATACTCAATGGTAGGTACATCAATATTTATCTTGCCGTCATTTTCGACGGCACGGGCCCACTCGGTTTTAATAAATCCTCACGATGATCATACTGCATACGTAAAGAAACGGGGCAATTAGAATCTGTAAATATTTAATTTAAATGATTTATTTATTCAGAGGACCAATAATGAAGCAATTTATGCCGTATATACAAATTAGTCATTGATTCTAATGAAGACGATATTTGGGAAGCGATTAATTTCCCGTCTTGAAAAGAACATCCGTATCTATTCCATGTTTTTCGGGGACAGATGCTGCTTACATTTTCGAACCATCGCAACGTCTACACCGAGATACGTCACTGCCACGCCTCTTCAGATCAGAAAAGCAATTTGTATGTGGTTTCAATTCATATTAGCTTGAGTAGCTCAAATCCTAGATGTTACACATGAAAACACAGAGAAACGAGGGGCGAAATGTAAGTCACGTGATGGATCGACCTATAATGACCATCACTTCTCGTATGTAACCCCCTGCTCCAACTCTATCGATAGCGAATCATCGAATACCGTCAGCAAATATAATTAGGGGTCTATATTCAATTAATTTGGAGTTTAACTAAATTGACAACAACTAATTCTTATTAGCAATTTGTTTTTGTTTTTTTATATTTTAATATTTTTTAAAATTTCTCTGGTAATCTCCTGACATGTTGATTTCACTTTCATCTACTCGCCCTGTGCTCTGTGCTCCGCCATTTTGTCTTCTTTTCTATCGATCCGTAATCGTTATTCTTCCCCTCTTTCTTCAATTCGGTCAATAATAATCAGGAGGTGCTACTCTCTTTAAATTTTCACTTACTTTCTATTACACTCGTTCCTCTTTTTTGTATTTTTTCACCACTTCGGAAAAACTCTCCTTATTTATCTTGAGATCTATCACGTTTTCTGTTTAGTCTTGTTCCTTTCTAAATATGAAACATTTGCAATTTCATTTCGGTGGCCGAAAGAGTTGCACGTTTAAGAATCAAAGTCTCTTGCGAGAAAATAATTCTAGGTACTTGCTAGAATAAAACTCTATTTGGGTTATATGCAAGAATAAACGTCTATTTTGGGTTCTTACAAAAATAAAATTCTATTTGGGGTTCTTACAAGAATTAAAATCTATTTGGGGCACATGTAAGAATAAAACTCTATTTGGGGTACTTAGAGAAATAAAACTCTATTTGGGGTACATGCAAGAAGAAAAATCTACTTGGCGTACTTAAAAGAATAAAACTCAATTTGGGGTAATTAGAAGAATAAAACACAATTTGGGGTACTTACAAGAATAACACTCTATTTGGGGTACATGCAAAAAGAAAGCTCTATTTGGGGTACATACAAGAGGAAAACTCTATTTGGGGTACTTAGAAGAATAAAACTCTATTTAGGGTACAAGCAAAACGTAAACTCTCTGTGGGATACATGCAAGAAGAAAACTTTATTTGGTGTACTTACAAGGCTAAAACTCTCTTTAGGGTACATGCAAGAAAAAAAACTTTATTTGGGGTACATGGAAGAATACAACTCTATTTGGGGTACAAACAAGAATACAACTCTATTTGGGGTACTTACAAGACTAAAATTCTTTTTGCAGTACTTACAAGAATAAAACTCTTATTTCTGGTACGTGCTAGAATGAAACTCTATTTGGGGTACTTACAAGAATACAACTCTATTTGGGGTACTTACAAGAATGCAACTCTATTTGGGGTACCCACAAGAATAAGACTCTTATTTCTGGTACATGCAAGAATGCAACTCTATTTGGGGTACTTACAAGAATAAATCTCTTTTTGGGGTACGTTCATGAATAAAACTTTTATTTCATGTATTTGCTAAAATATAATATGTCTGGTAGCTACCGGAGTTGCAAAAATAAATCTCTTCTTGAGGTCATTTAGTCAGTAAGGTACCAACATGATATACGCTTGGGCGATCATGTCTCGAAAGAGACATAACTGATTGGGCTAAAGATTTTACCGTAGTAGGTTGCTATCTCTTTCTGTAGGAGACTGGTTGTCAAGAAAGGCTACAGAAACTAATCTGTCCATTTATTTACTCTTTAAATGGAGAAAAAGAGACAGATTAATACCTTCCTCCAGGGTTTAGGCGCGTAAGTAAATGCAACGAATTTATTTTGAATTTGAACTCGGCTCGTTGATTTTTCGTTTAGGAGCCTATATCTACGCACTACAAAGTTTTAAGAGTACAGACCTGAATAGAACTCCGTTTGTGGATAATGTAGAACTATAGTTGGGTACTAATATAACTCGATCTGGGGTAATTGTAAGAAAAAAAAAACTATCGAGAGTAGTACCTGTACCTGTACCTGTTTCGGCATTCACGCTGGTAGAGTTGAGCTGGTTTTCTTCCAAGATTCGTTGGGACTTGTTTAAGGACAGGGTCCTAAGTCCTACCTTGTATAGACGTCAGGCATTTTAATTATCCCGCAACAGGTGGGCAATACCTGCTGCGATAGACTGGTTGCCAGCCAAGGCTATAGAGCCCAATCTGCCCTATTATTTAACCCATAACTGGAGGCAAGGGATAGATTAATATCTTTTCCAAGGGTATTAGCTCGTTAGTGAATGCGGGGTATTCAACTGGAATTCGAACTCGGCTCCCCGATTTCCCTTTCCGAGCCAATATCCACTGCCCCACAACGCACATCCGTCAAGAAACGCTTACAGCACCTGGTATTTCCAAGCGGTCATCCATCTAAGTACTGACCAGGGCCAATGTTGCTTAACTTAGTTTATCGGATGAGAACAGGTGTATTCAACGTGATATAACCGTAAATCATCGAGAGTAGTTGGATTAATAAAACACTGCTTTTAAATCCATTTATGCTACATGTACGAATTTTGGTTTTAATCATTTCACCCCAAACAAGGCAGTAAAGCCGCTGGTGCGCGTAAGAAGAGACTGAAGGCTTACATAAGAGAGCGAAGACTAAGTGGAACCGAAGAAGAATCGAAGAGGAACGGGTTATAGGAAATATCAGATAAAAGGCCAGATAAGAAAGGGAATACTGGTGTGAAGAGAGTTGCGTGAGAGTAGAGAGAAAAAGGGCGAAGTGCGTTTTGAGGAAGGGATAGGAAAAGTATGGAAGTCAAGAGGATAAATTATGGCAATCGACATTGCATTTAAATTCTTTGAGATTGTAGGTATCAGGGAAGCAAGGATTCAGAAGGGAGTTCCACAGGCGAGAAGTGCGAGGAAAAGAAGCTGTAGACTAGAAAAAAGAAGAAGCATTTGGTTTTTTTGACTGTAGGACATTGTTGCCAGTCTATTTACTTGAGTAAATTTTTGTAGAGGGGTCACCCGGGAGCTAATCTCTTCGGAGCAGAATCCATGAAATGCTTTGAGAGAGAGACAGAGAGACAGAGAGACAGACAGACCACATTCCGTCGGTTATATATATATATATATATATATATATATATGCTATTAAATATAAGAGACAATGAATGTCTATTATGTTTAATCATGAGCCGTTCTAAACGTCGTATTTTGACTTTAATTTCAGATGAAAATAAAGACAAAAATTCTCCAACATTTCGATAATTATTTATTGGTTTTATTCTAAGCTTTCGGCTCACATGAGCCATCTTCAGCGAGGTTGTTTAAACTGAAATATTATAAAATCCACCATCACCGACGATTTTATTTTTGTTGGCATTAAACTCCGCTTGGTAACGGCAATAGTTACCAAAAATAATAAACGCAGATCAGAGTACTGTTAAACAACATTTCTCTGAAAAACAAACATGTAGGTAATATCAGACAGATTTTGGTCAACAATACGGTGATCCTTACTTATACACACAGTAAGAAGAACCTGCAGATATTGGAGGCCATGTACATCAAATCTAAACAACCAGCACTCAATAAAATCAACTTTAAATCCGGACATAACATATTACATTGCATTTGACTACATGGTTTTGTTGTCATTTCGCGCTATCACGCGGTGTGACGTCATAAAACCGCATCGCAAACTTAAGAACTGCGTTTATTATTTTTGGTAACTATTGCCGTTGCCAAGCGGAGTTTTATGTCAACACAAAAAAAAATCGTCGGTGATGGTGGATTTTATAATATTTCACTTTAAACAACCTCTCTGAAGCTGGCTCATGTGAGCCGAAAGCTTAGAAGAAAACCAATAAATAATTATCGAAATGTTGGAGAATTTTTGTCTTTATTTTCAACTGAAATTAAAGCAAAAATACGACGTTAAGAACGGCTCATGATTAAACATAATAGACATTCATTGTCTCTTATATTTAATAGCATATGTTTAGAAAATTACTTGCTGCCTCGATATACTATATATATATATATATATATATATATATATATATATATATATAAATTATATTTTAGAACATGTACATAATCATTCTATATATATCCGCTACAAAGGTACGATTGTTTCGACATTGAAACTTCAATGTCTCATCAGGCGGTGTGTAAAGTAATGGAAATCCTCTTTCCTTATATTTATTTAGTTTTGTTAGAGGTGTTGGTGGGGGTTAGTGATAGGGGAATAAGTCTCAGACCGTTGGAAATTTTGGAGAGGGTGTTTTTTAAGTAGTTGATTATTGATATTCAGCAGCTCCCTGGCCTTTGATGAAGAAGTGCGCCTTCCATCTCATCCTTCATATAACGTCTTCAGTTTTTGGGACCAGCTTTTGAAAATATTCCTGTTTGTTTGGGATAGGAATATTTTTCAGCGAAATGTCGAAATTAACTTTATTCTCGTTCAATATTTATCTTAATGGTAAGAGTGCTCAACTTAATGTAGGAGCCACCTGATGAGCACTGTTTTAAATTTATGTTTTGGACGTTGTAAGAATTCTTTCTTCATTCTGTATTCACTCGGATATATATATATATATATGTATATATATATATATATGTATACATATATATATATATATATATATATATATGTGTGTGTGTGTGTGTGTGTGTGTGTGTGTGTGTGTGTGTGTGTGTGTGTGTGTAAAAATATACTCAGTTATGAGATTAAGGACAGGATGGTTAAATAAAAAGTAGACAAGAGGAAAACAGTATTTAAATCGCCTACGCGATTCGTACTGTGATGGCCTTTATAAAGACAAAAAGACGAAATAAGCTTTATTCTAAATTCAGTCAGTCAGTTAAGTGCCATACGTGATACACGCTTGGGCGATCATGTCTCGAAAGAGACATGACTGACTGGGCAGAAAATTATCCCGCAGTAGGTTGCCATTGCTTTCTGCAGTAGACTGGTTGCCGACCAAGGCTATAGAACCCAATCTGTCCTGCTATTTAACCCATAACTGGAGGAATGGGACGGATTAATAACTTGCCCAAGGGTATTTGTGCGTAAGTGAATGCAAAGAATATTGGTGTAGTCAGTGCAAATGAAAGACCAAGTTCTTGAGTGATCTAAAGGAGAGATATATATGAGTGAATAGAATCCATTCTTGCAAATGTCTTGGGCAGGTCCATTATAAGTAAGTGGACTGATACACCAAGAGACTTGTGCAAATATGTTGGTCAAAGCATGAGGGGGAGGTGTCTAAATTGTAATACACATTAGTTTGAGCCCCTGCGTTGACAAAATTTTAGCCCTTTTGTATTATTGTAAAGAATAAAATTTCGTGAAATAATTGTATTATTAAATAGAATTGCATAAGCAATCTAAAATAAATATTATTAATAATTGACCACCTACTTTTATGGCACCTATGTATATATATATATATATATATATATATATATATATATTTGTATGTATGTATACGAAAAACTACGAAAAAGTTGTAAGTTCAAAAATGTATTTTTTTGACAGTATTTATTTATTTCTATTATGTTTGATATTTCAGACTGTCCTCGGCCTTTCATCAGAAACAAATGATTTTAAAATTTAAATTAGAAACGTTTTCGCGAGAGCGTTCTTTCGAGAGATTGTTTACATCACGTGACGCAGAAAGCGACAGATCTTTTTAATATTTGTAAACGTAAACCTATCTTTAATAATACTTATAAATGTTGTTTTAAAGGAAATTTTTTAAGTGTATGTAAAAGATGTTCAACAACTGAAATATTTATAAAGATTCAAAACACCTAATCCCTATTTAACCCTAGCCTGTATGTATTTAATTTTAAAATACAGTATTTTTCTTTCTTTCTGCGTGAGTATGTAGAACTAAAATCAGAAAATATTAGTAAATATTTGCAGTTATCTAATGTGTGTCCTGGTTGGTTGAAGTGAACTGCTATGGAGGAATACGGGTTGTTTTGGCGTATGCTTAGTTTATGATTATTGAAACGGAATCTTAAGCTATTTCCTGATTCAATAATATATCAACTATTTGGACATATTGAACAGAAGAGAAAATATATATTTTGGCTGTCACAGGTGAGGCGTGGTGGGTGTAATTTGATGTTGGTGTTGGGTAGAAAAAATACTGCATCGTTTACTAAATCTTTGCAAACTAGACAGCGAGATATCTGACATTTGAAATTCCCTGAAAGGTTTGTATTTTTTAGATATTTGGTTGAAGTGAGGATAGCTGATAAGTTAGGTGCTTGTTTCATTGCATTTATGGGTGGTTTATAAAAAATGTCTTTGATTTTTTGTTTGATTGGAAGTTCTTGTAATCAACCTATCTTTGTTTATATATATATATATAAATATGTGTGTGTGTGTGTGTGTCAGATTACATAAATTGCAAGCAATATGTTTGCTTACTTTTGATAAAGTCCATTCATACTAACGTATAATATTTCGCCTATTACAATCAAAAGATGTCAGAAATGAGCTGTAACGTTAAAAGATGTTATTTTCATTCATTTCTTAAGGTAGCCAAGTACTTTCAACCTCTTTCCGAGGTCATCTTCAGGGTAACAAATGTAACCGGAAAACTGTGTTGCTAAAAATTACTGTACATTTATTCTTGATAGAAATATAACAGTTGACAAATTGCTAGCGTTCATTAGAATTTGAAAATTATCCAAAAGCAAAATTTTTTACATGTTTTAATGTCATGGTCATTCAAGTGTTAAACCATGAAAAAACAGTTCTTTTTACAAATATTTTAGAACATTACTTTTATTTTATTTTAGAACATTATTTAATCTGACATTTAAAAAGAAAATTGCTGCCCAAATACACAAACACACACACACACACACACATGTATATATATATATATATATATATATATTGGTCAACAATTCAGTGATCCTTACTCATACACACAGTAAGTAAGAGGAACCTGCAGATATTGGAGGCCATGTACATCAAATCAAAACAACCAACACTCAATAAAATCAACTTTAAAACAGGAAATAACATATTACATTGCATTTGACTACATGGTTTTGTTGTCATTTCCCGCTATCCCGCGGTGTGACGTCATAAAACCGCATTGCAAATTTAAGAACTGCGTTTATTATTTTTGGTAACTATTGCCGTTGCCAAGCGGAGTTTTATGTCAACACAAAATAAAATCGTCGGTGATGGTGGATTTTATATATTTCAGTTTAAACTACCTCTCTGAAGATGGCTCATGTGAGCCGAAAGCTTAGAAGAAAACCAATAAATAATTATCGAAATGTTGGAGAATTTTTGTCTTTATTTTCAACTGAAATTAAAGCAAAAATACGACGTTTAGAACGGCTCATGATTAAACATAACAGACATTCATTGTCTCTTATATTTAACAGCATATGTTTAGAAAATATACATATAAAACTTAACCCTAAGACCTTAAAAAGGTCAACAGAACTCAAAATACAGAACAACCCCTCTAACACCCAATAGAAAATACAAATCCAACCCAAATAAATGGGCTTTTCAACTAGATAATTCTCATTTCTAAAAAACCACCTGAAGATGAAACCAACAACATAATGGGCTGGCTTCGAAACGTGAAAATTTTTGTGTAGTTGATACTATGAATTTATAAAATATTGTAACAACCATTACAGTATATATATACATATATATGTACATATATATATATATATATATATATACATACATATATATGCATATGTCAATATGTGCGTACATACAAAGTTGAAATGAGTAAACCTTCCCTGAAACGCATACATTCTCAGTTGTTTGCAAAGATTTTCAATAAAATGTATTCTACTAAAGTAATGGTACAAACAGAAAACATAAGGTAAAACGTAATAAATGACTAATTTAGACATTAATTCAACTACATCTCATTGACCAACTACTTCCCATCGACCACTTCACTCCTTGCTGAAGAGCCGGAAGTAGAATTACGCCATCTTTATTAGAGTCCCAGGAACGTCGGCTAAATAAACAAGAGAAATTAATTGAGAAAATGACTGAAAATAGAATTTAAAAAAAAATAAGTGAGAGAAAGTTCCGCGGATGAGATAAAAAGTAGAAAAACATTGCGAAACGAATGTTAGGAATAAAAGAGGAAATGATGCCGTTGTGTGGAATTAGTAGGGGGGGGAAAGGAAAGGAATAAAAAAGAAAAAAAAACGATTAGAAGAAAAAACTTTCTGATAAAGAAACTCTGAAGGAAAACATGATTCTCGTTTAATAAAATACGATGAATGAATTATTCCTGGTAAAACAATAAAAAAATATAAATAAAAAAAAATGAAAGAAAGGGTGACATAAGTAAAAAAAAAAACGGAAAATGAAGGATTTGAAAAAAAATAGAAAAAATTAAAGAGCACACACACACACACACACACACACACACACACACATATATATATATATATATATATATATATATATATATATATCACAGATTTTCTGTATTATTGTAAGAACTGCAACCTGGAAACTTCTGAATATCATTTCTTATGTCTTTGTCTATGAGTGTATCAAATTTGATTAAAATCTGCTCACTCCTCATATAACCCGATTTTTTCGATTATCGATTTTCGATATTTATCGGGGGTTCCTCGACACAAAATCGAGCTAAGAACATTCGCAGACACTTATAGTACAACAGTGTAAATTTTCAAGAAAATCGGCTCAGCCGTTTCAGAGTCGATAGGTAATGAACACACACACAAAGTTCCATTTATAAATAAGTATATATATGTATATCGCTCTTTCAGTAAGGAATTAGAGCACTATAACTACTGGCTTATGATACATCATACGCTAAAAGTCTGCCTCCTTTTACCGAGCGCCCATTGCTCAGAGGTAAAAGCAAACTGACGCCAATTCGGTCGGGTTTCAATTCTAGGTAAAAGCAATCGAATGCCTATGAGCTGTTATACAGCGAAACACATCTGTCTGGGGATGACTATTTACGCTCTCACACCCTGATTGAGCACTCTGGAAGAATGGTAGACTTTGAAAAAACAGAAGCTACCTTAGTATCTACACATCGCTTATTCAGTAATGAATTAGAGCACTTTAACTACTGGCGTATGATACATCATACGTTAAAAGTCTGCCGCCTTCTACCTAGCGCCCATAGCTCGGAGGTAAAAGCAATCGGATGTCTATCCATACTGATGAGCTTTGATACAGCGAAACAGATATGTCTGCGGATGCCTCTCTCTCTCTCTTTCTCTCTCTCTCTCTCTCTCTCTTTCTCTCCCTCTATATATAGAGGAAAACTCAATACGTCATTTACATTGGTTATAAATTATAATTCATTTCAATGAGCTTAATTAGCTCAGACCACACAATACTCCTTCCATTTGGTACAAAAAAACTTGCCGGAATAAGCATGTTTTTTAACTGAAGAAAGAAAGATAAAAACAAACGAAATGAATTATAATTTAAAACCAATTTAAATGTCGTTTTGAGTTTTCCTTTATAAATATCATTTTGCTCTGGATAACATCCACTGAGCTCTCTATATAAATATAACACTTAATATTTTATATTAAGTTGATCTTATTGGATTCTCCTCGTCGTTTACGGACTGGACATCTATATATACATATATATATATATATCCGCAGACAGATCTGTTTCGCTGTATCACAGCGTATCAGTACGGATAGACAGCCAAATGCTTTTTACCCAGGATTGAAACCCGACCGAATTAGCGTCAGTCTTTATTTGAGACTTCCACAGAGTGGTAGTGTTTCTGGATTTAGACTATCTTTGTATATATAAAGAAATTGTACTAATGAAAGATATCAATGAAAGAATACGAGAAAAGAAGAAAAGAAAGTGTGAAATTAATAAAGAATGCAAAAATAAAAATTATAAAAATAAAACAAAAAAGATTTGAAAAAACATAAATGAATGAAAAAAAATCTAAACTTACTTATAAATGGAACTTTGTCTGTGTATGTCTGTGTGTGTATGTGGGTTTGTCCGTTACCTATAGATTCCGAAACGGCTGAACCGATTTTCGTGAAAATTTAGACACTTGTACTATAAGCGTCTGCGAGTGTTGTTAGCTATGTTTTGTGTCGAGGTACGCCCGATAAATAATCGATAATCGAAAAAATCGGGTTATAGAAGGAGTGGTCCGATTCTAATCAAATTTGATACACTCATAGACAAAGACATAAGAAACGATATTCAGAAGTTTCAAGGTTGCAGTTCTTACAATAGTGCAGAAAATCGATGATATATATATATAAAAGTTTAAATTGTTTCTGTGTGTGTCTGTTTAGCTGCCTGTATGTCTGTATTTTTTCAGTCCTATTATTTTAGCTTTTGCTTCGGGTTTGGCTCTAAGTAGGTATAATTGTAGTTCTTAGTCTCAGCCATGATGCCATTTACTCAGAGGACTTATTTAGCCTTCAAAATTCAGTTTACGACGAAAAACTCTTATTTGATATCGATAGCAGGAAATCAAAATTTGACTTACATTCATTCATTTTTCTTTCAGTCTACAGTTTCACTTTAATTGGAAACAACTATTGCTTTTTAGTCTTTCGTGCCAACGTCCAATGAGTCTGAGTTCCAGGACCATGGATTAGTTTTAAAGCTTTCATTACACCCGAGCAACACCAATCTATACTGCAGTATATATATATATATATATATATATATATATAAGGTGCGATTGTCGCAATTATTTTATTATTTCAAATATTCTTTAGGCTGTGTCTGAACTCCAGGACCATGGATTAGTTTTAAAGCTTTCATTACACCCGAGCAACGCCGTCCTATCCTGCTAGTAATATAAAACTAGGAAAAAAAGGAAGAAATTGTCATTGAAAGAAAAAAAAATATTTGCGCAATAAAATAAGAAAAGCGAAAATGACAACGAAGGAAATGTAAATACGAAGACCTGGAAAGAATGAGATCATAAACTAATAAGAAGTGAAAAAAGTTCTATTTAGAAAGACGCTGATGGAAGAAAAAAAAAAGAAGAATTATTGTGATAACGACAGTGCAAAGAAACAAAGAAAAAGTGCCTAATTACGCATGAAAATCTCTCATATTTTTTTTTTTTGCTTCATTGTTTTTTTTTTTTGTTTTTTTTTTACTACACTGCAACATTTGCTTTTGGTGTTTTGTTTCCTTCATTACAAATAATGAACGAAAGACACAATGTAAACCATAACTAAAAAACAATGAAAAAAAAAGGAAAAAAAAAACTTTCCATGATACCCGGACTGACGAAAATGCACAGAAACCCAACTACACAACGCAGTTATAAACAGAGGTGCGCACGCGCAGAACTAAGCAAGCAACTATGGAGAGAGGAAAATAATGAACGATTGTGTGAAGCCACCAGACGGTGTATGTTGACTTAGAAAACAGCGCGGTTTTAGGGATGACAACAATGGGGAGGAAACACACAATTACCTAAAATGGGGTAGAAAGTGGGTGGATGTCTTCCATCTTGTCTGAGGTTTAAAAAATGCCACTGTCTAAATTGCTGTAAAAATAAAAATTAAGAGACCTTATGTCCATCAAGTGATTTATATATATATATATATATATATATATATATATATATTATCCTACGTTTATGGCACGACTGCGAGTTTAATGTACCACGCAGTCTTTAGGTGCATATTACAAACTGACCATTTAAGAGACGTAAGGTAATATATGATTAATAGCTTTGTTTATATTACTATATGCATATTTATTAATACACGAACCTATATATATATATATAATATTTAAAATAATAACTAAATAGACTCTGCAAGTATTTAAGTTTTAAATTTATACTAAGATAAACCTTAAGAAAAACCATTAACAAACAGAACCTAATTCCGTTACAATCCAGTGCACTAAGGCGTTGGATAAGAGAGGAAAAAAAGAAATCCGCGGAATAAGGACAAGACATACGATACTCCGCAGTAAAGAAAAAAAAATCCCAAACGGAACCAACCACAAAAAAAAAAGATAGAAAAAGTGCTCGATACAAAGTACAAACGAAATGCAAAAGTAGAGCAAAGACACACAAAGAATCTCAAGCTAGCCAAAACCTACCGCGGTTTCACACTACGGCTCGTCAGGGCAAAGGCAAAACCAAAGATTAACCAAATAAATAGACAACCACCAAGACAAGGACGAACCATATCAGTACTAAAACCAAGGGGGTCCGGTAGCATATATATATATGCTACCGGACATAATTATCAGGACAACACAGTGTTTTTAAAAAATGATGTATTTCAAACTATTTTTTAATATTTATTGCCAAGCGAATAATTGTAAATGAAAATAGAATGGTTCTTTTGTTAAT
The DNA here is from genome assembly GCA_037127315.1 of Ascarosepion bandense. Lineage (NCBI taxonomy): Eukaryota > Metazoa > Mollusca > Cephalopoda > Sepiida > Sepiidae > Ascarosepion > Ascarosepion bandense. The sequence goes on from JBBBDQ010001423.1 coordinate 2,838,654, forward strand.
ACTGCACAATAACATGTGCATCAAATGAATTTATAAATATTTAATAATTACCTATATTGCAGTATCATCAATGAAAGAGTAAAGAAAATTTAGGGTCATTCGGAAGAGTTCATCTTTGCTTCCTTACCTTGTAAAATCTTGCAAAGTAATAATAAAAAAAGAACATCATTTCTTTAAAAAAAAAAAAAGCTGGAGTGGCCTAATAATAATAGAATAATTAGACCCAGTATAATAAAAAATTAACCAATTTTGTCTTTAATTTTACCTGAAGTTTAATCCAAAATACGATGTTTAGAACGGCTCATGATTAAACATAATAGGCATTCGTTGTCTGTTATATTTAACAGTATATGCTTAGAATATATATATATATATATATATATATATATATATATATATATATATATATTAAAAAAGGATTAATTCAAAGATGTTGAATGGCCATTTCGATATGAAGATCCCCACGGGGGACGACACATCACCTCAGCAACAGAAAAAACCTTTCAGAAACTGGAGAAAAATTAGTCTACTTTTCCTTTTTAAATAGATTGCAAAGAAATTAAAAAATAAATAATCTATATATATATATATATATATATATATATATAGAGAGAGAGAGAGAGAGAGTCGATCTTTTACGATTGACATTGTGGTGATACCGACCGAACAAAAGCGATGGACCGGATGTTTGCACCCTCACAATCAAAAAGCAAATGACAAAAAGTCGTCAGTGCGCATCCAGGTTCGCGCGGATGTTCCGGTTTAAAAATAAAAATTAATTAAATATTGAATTTCCAGTTCGCGAGCCTACGCGAATTTTGTTATCGGCCAATGGGAAGCGCAGAATCAAATACGGATATGAATTCCCAAATGATCACTTGCGATCCAAATGGCTAAATAAAAAGCCGATACAGAAAGTATCGCCAGACAGACCGACGCAGGCCGACACCCAAGGACTGACTCTAGAGAGAGGAGTGTAAACAGTATCCCCGTGACCTAAGTCAAGTGGCTTACTATCCTAGCTTCCCTTCCCTCTCCTCTTATCTTTTGCTGTCTCAAAACTACTTACTGACCCAAGGAGCGAATACATCAAAGACATTCCTTACTTACATCGCTCTCACATTTCTAATCATTAATTCTCTTTTAAGCATTTTATTGTCATGAACATTTTAACGTCCGTTGGACCCATACTTAAAGGATTACTTTAATTGTAAAAACTTAATTCACATGTGTATAAAATGTTATCTTTCAACTCAATTTGCTTTTCTTGGTTTATAACCTTTCTTTATGACTTATAGTGAACTATCTACAACAAGGCCAAATTCCGTCAATCTTCAACAATACACAACTATCCTTCACTAGAACGGACTCCCCACTAGAAACTATGGATAACCCGCTATAAGATAAATGATATTTTTGTTATAGAATGCCAGTATTTGATCCCGTGAGACCGATTTCTCTTCATTCGTTTTTCTTGCCTATTGCCAATTTTCTTGAGGTCGTAAAATATTTTTAAAATACTGACACCCACGATATTTCTCTGGCATTTTAACTTGACCTTTGCTCCACTCATGTCATCAGATGTCGAGTTTCCATTGCAGATAGTTGTTTTCTACAACGTGGATCCGCAAACTCTTATCCCCACTGCTAATCGTCTAGAACCAGGACTGAACCGACAGTTTGCAATAAGATCCTGCAAATTCAATGTACTATAAATTAGGAGAACAGTCAGAGAAGAATTATGAACAAGATTCAACTCATGCAAGAAAAAAAATGACGCATCTTTTATTTTTTGCTATTCATGGTGGTAGGTATCTAATGGCTTTAAAATGAATTGATAATAAATTAACAAGAATAAATAATATATTTTAGTGTGATAAAGATACATTATAAATTTTTGTGTGATCAAGATACTCTATATATTTTTGAGTGATCAAGATACACTATATACTTGTGTGCGATCAAGATACTCTATATATTATTTGTGTGATCAAGATACTCTATATATTATTTGTGTGATCAAGATATTCTATATATTTTTGATTGGTCAAGTTACTTGGTATAATTTTGTGTGATCAAGATACTCGATATATTTTGTGTTATCAAGATACTCTATATATTATTTGTGTGATCAAGATACTCTATATATTATTTGTGTGATCAAGATATTCTATATATTTTTGAGTGGTCAAGTAACTTGGTATAATTTTGAGAGATCAAGATACACTATATACTTGTGTGCGATCAAGATACTCTATATAATATTTGTGTGATCAAGATACTCTATATATTTTTGAGTAGTCAAGTAACTTGCTATAATTTTGTGTGATCAAGATACTCGATATATTTTGTGCGATCAAAATACTCAATATATTTTTTGAGCTTGATACTTTATACATTTTTGTGTGATTAATATACTCTATATATTTTGTGTTATCAAGATACTCTATATATTCTTGAGTGATCAAGATACTCTATATATTTTTGAGTGATCAAGATACTCTATATATTTTTGAGTGGTCAAGATACTTGATATAATTTTGTGTGATCAAGATACTCGATACAATTTAGTGTGATCAAGGCACTCGATATATTTTGTGCGATCAGAATACTCTATATATTTTGTGCGATCAAGATACTCAATATATTTTTTGTGACCGAGATACTTTATACATTTTTGTGTGATCAATATACTCTATATATTTTGTGTTATCAAGGTACTCGATATATTCCTATGTGATCAAGATACTCGATATATTTTGTGTGATCAGTATACTCTATATATTTTATGTTATCAAGATACTCGATATATTTTTGTGGGATCAAGATATACTATATATATTCTGTTATCAAGATACTCTATATATTTTCGTGTGATCAATATACTCGATATATTTTTGAGTGATCATGATACTCTATATATTTTGTGTAATCCAGATACTCGATATATTTTAGTGTGATCAATATACTCTATATATATTTTGTGTGATCAAGATACTTTATATATTTTTCTGTGATCAAGATAATCGATAAATTTTGTGTGATCAAGATACTCGATATATTTTTATGGTCAATATACTCTATATATTTTGTGTGAACAAGATACATTATATATTTGTGTGATCAAGGAACTCGATATATTTTTGTGTGATCAAGATACTCGACATATTTTGTGCGATCAAGATACTTGATATATTTTACTGTAATCAAGATATTCTCTATATTTTAGTGTAATCAATGTACTATCAATATTTTGTGCGATCCAGACACACAATATATATTTATGTGATCGATATACTTCATACAGTTTTGAGTGATCAAGATACTCTATATATTTTTTGTCATTGTGATACTGGATATATTTTAGCGTGATCAAGATAGCCGATATACTTTGTGTGATCAAGATACTTGATATATGTTGTGTGATCAAAATACTCTGTATATTTTTGTGTGATCAAGATACTCTATATTTTTTGTGTATTCGAGATAATCGGTATATTTTTGTGCGATCAAGGTACACTATATATTTTGTGTGATAAAGATACTCTATATATTTTTGTCTGATCAAGTTACTCGGTATATTTTGTGTGATCAAGATAATCTATATATTTCAGTGTGATCAAGATACTCGATATATTTTATTATGACAAAGATACTCTATATATTTTTGTGCCATCAAGATACTCGATATATTTTAAGGTATTCAAGATACTTGCTATATTCTAGTGTGATCAAGATACTCTATATATTATTGTGTAATCAAAATACTCGATATATTTTAGTGTGATCAATACTCGATACATTTTATGTGATCGAGATATTTTATACATTTTTGTGTGATAAAGATACTATATATATTTTGTATGATCAAGATACCATATATATTTTAGTGTGATCAAGATACTCGATATATTTTGGTGATCAAGATATTCGATATATTTTTGTGTGATCAAGATACTCTATATATTTTTGGGTGACCAAGGTATTCCATATATTGTGTATGATCAAGATACTCTATATATTTTTGTGTGATCAAAATACTTTATATATTTTGTGTGATCAAGATACTCTATATATTTTTGTGTAATCAAGATATTCTATATATTTTGTGTGATCAAGATACTCGATATATTTTGTGTGGTCATGATACTCGATAAATTTTTGTGTGATCAAGATATTCGATATATTTTATGTGATCGAGATATTTTATTTTTGGAGAATTTTTGTCTGTATTTTCACCTAAAATTAAAGCCAAAATACGATGTTCAGAACGGCTCATGGTTAAATATAATAAACATTCATTATGTCTTATAATTAACAATATATATGTATATATATATATATATATATATATATGTGTGTGTGTGTGTGTGTGTGTGTGTGTGTGTGTGTGTGTGGGTGTGGGTGTGTGTGTGTGTGTATTATAATAATGAAATTCCAAGTTTACTTTGGTTGTGCTCATGTAAGAAACCTAGAAACCTAGTCTGATGAAAACCTAAAACACGAAATACGTTTTACCAAACTTTTTCTACTTTGTCATATATTTTCCATCTATATATTTTTTTATATGTAAAATGTATATATCGTTATCTCATGTATATTGATATGACCCGGAAAGCGATATATATATCATTCGAGGTAGTTAAGCGGTTTAGACAAATTTAACCGGCTAAAACAATCTAGAACGTAGACATAATAGACGGTATTAGTCATATGCAGTAATCCTGGGACGTAGGCGTAGTCAATAGACATAGACCAATAGACCTCTAGTGGTAGATCTCTAATGGAAGACCAATATATATATATGATGAGTCCCGGAAAAGGATATACCTATCATTCCAGGTAGTTAAGCGGTTTAGACAAATGCAACCGAGTAGGACAACCTAATATGTAGCCGAGTTCGAAATCCAGTTGAGTTCCTTGCATTCACTTACGCACAAATACAAGAAAGTCAGTCTACCGCAGAAAGCAATGGCTACCGACTGCAGGATAATCTTTTGCCCACTCAGTCATGTCACTTTTGAAACATGATTGCCCAGAGGGTGTATCGCCTATGGCACTTAACTGACTGACTCAATATAATAATTGAAAACATGATTAAGGCTTCTACTGGGCATAAAGTGGGGGATTAGTTTTATATTGTTATGAAGTAAAAAAACTGATCCCACTCTAATTACTACTTAATAATATAATACATCTCTTCCTCCTCTAGATATGAGTCAAATAACAGGACTGATTGGGCTCTATAGCTTTGGTCGGCAACCAGTCTACCGCAGAAAGCAATGGCAACCTACTGCGGGATAATCTTTTGCCCAGTCAGCCATGTCTCTTTGGAGACATGATCGCCCAAAGTGTGTATCACTTATAGCACATAACTGACTGACTCAATATAATAATTGAAAACATGATTAAGGCTTTTACTGGGCATAAAATGGGGGATAAGTTTTATATTGTCATGAAGTAATAAACTGATACACCAGTAATTACTACTTAATAATATAATACATCTCTTACTACTCTAGCCATGACTCAAATAACAAGAGATATTGGGTTCTATAGCCTTGGCTGGCAACCAGTCTACCACAGAAAGCAATGGCAACCTAATGGGAGATAAACTTTTGCCCAGTCTATTTCCAGACATGATCGCCCAAGGGTGAATCACGTATGGCACTTAACTGACTGGCTTAGATCCATAAGTAAATCTTTGTTATATGATTAACTTTTCAGCTAATCATTGTATTCATTGATAAAACCATCATACTTCCATCGATAATGCCAAACAACATTAACTTACTTTTTGCACGCAAAAATTAAAAAAAAAATGAGTATATTAGCCCGAACCTTTATAGGGCAAGAGAATTATTTAATTATATTTTAAAACCAAGTTAACATTGTGTATCTAAATTGGAGCCCGTACGCAAATGTTGATGAATATGATTTTTTTTCTTTTTTTTTTAGTCAGAAGACATTTTTTTTCCTAAAAGGCCTTCCACTATGCACGAGTGAATCAATTAGTTTCATACGCTTTCTATTTATTAGTGCCTCGAATGTCCAACTCGTTGTTTGCACAGGTCCGTGTCGGTCATTTAAAGTCGCTGTTCACATTCCGCAAGTCGATTGCTGACAAAACATCCAATCAACTCTGGTTCACAGTAAAAAAAAAAAAAAAAAAATGGAAAACCGAAATAAAAATTGGGGAAAAAACTATTCAAATCAAAATCACGCGAAAGAATATATAAAATTTTGTCAACATACACTGGCAAACATTATCGGCTTGTCCCTTTGCAAATAGTACTTCATCTAATTTCGATAAAAGCAAACTACACTTTCAACAGACATATTATACAAAGAGAAACACACTGAAATGTTGCACAAAATTTTCAGTATCTTTATATATATATCTAAACTTATTTATAAATGGAACTTTTTCTGTGTGTGTGTGTCTGTGTGTGTGTCCGTTATCTATAAACTCCGAAACGGCTGAATCGATTTTCTTGAAGATTTACACAGTTGTACTATAAGACGGTAATAATATAACAACCACCATCACCTACCTCTGAGCTATGGACGCTCGGTAGAAGGCGGCAGACTTTTAAGCGTTTATATTATCATTATCCACGCCCAGTAGCAGAGAGTGTTCTAATTCATTGCTGCATGAATGAGGATATCTAAAAAAGAAAGATTGTTGTAGGGAATTTGAAACATATAGATAATTGTTGTGTAGATTATAGATCTAATTAAATTAACTCATTGTATTAACGAAGCAACTAATAATTGATACGAATGAAGTAGTAAAAGTAAAGACGAAAACCTTTTTCAAAAATAATACATACATGTGTCATTCGGCACGATTCGAACCTGCGACACCTATCCACATAGGGGAAGCCATCATGTGATTTGACACACATTTTCGTTATAAAAATTTATCGTAAATCATCAGGCCGGTAGAAATAAATATATAAAACTGTTCGTTTGAAAAAAAAATAAACAGAATATCTACTTAAATACGAATATCGATCAAAAATAATGTTCAAACAAATCATTTCAAATATATACATACATACATATATATATATATATATATATATATATATATATTATTCATCAAAATTCTCTGTTTAGACCATATATATAATGTTCAAAGAATTCATTTCAAATTGTCGGTTGCTTATAACCAAGTTTCGTTAAAATTCGTTGATTTCCGTAATATATATATATTACGGAAATCAACGAATTTTAACGAAACTTACGTAAATCAACGAATTTTAACGAAACTTGGTTATAAGCAACCGACAATTCGAAACGAATTCTTTGAACATTATTTTTTATGGATACTTGTATTTAAGTAGATATTCTGTTTTTAATGAAACAGTATAATATATTTATATTCTACCGGCCTGATTATTTACGATAAATTTTTATTACGAAAATGTGTGCTATTCGGCAGGATTCGAACCTGCGACCCCTATCTATATAGGTAACGTCTTAGACCTCTCGACCTCTCGACCTCGAATACCCTTCAGTCTAAACGCGTTTTTTATCAAGCCTATACAACACAATTTTCGATCTATCGTAAACAAACATATCTGCTCTGAAATGTATCGTAATGTGAACAAATGTAAACATGTTACGGAAATCAACGAATTTTAACGAAACTATATTATAATAATACTGTTTCATTAAAAACAGAATATGTACTTAAATACAAGTATCGATAAAAAATAATGTTCAAACAATTCATTTCATATATATATATATATATATATATATATATATATATATATATATTATCTATAAATATATATTATTTATCATTATATATATATTATCTATAAATATATATTATTTATCAATATATATATATATATATATATATATATATATATATGTTATTTATCAAAATTCTCTGTTTAGACTCTCTCCAATACAATATTTTTTCCGTTTCTTCCCTTTTATTCCAGTAGCAGGATTGAAATTATATTAATTTTATCTCAATGTTAGTCAGACCATATCATTTTAAACAGAATTTTTTTTTAAAAAAAACCTTTAGCAGAGCCGAATATTACATAATGATGTGTATTTTATCTATTTTTCCTTTCCACTTTTTCTTTTTTTTCTTTTGTATTTTCCATTTTATTTATCTATCTTTCCACGTTCCTTACGTGGCATTTCTTACGATGGCTGTCTGGCGTGCAGTTTTTCCCATCTTTCGTTTAATTTTTTCCCTGTTGACCACGTTTTTTTCCCTTCTTTTGTTTTTATCTTTCCCAACTTCCATTTCTGTAACACGCTTAATTTTTGATTTCTTAACACAGATGAAATCTAAAAGTCATTTTTAATTGATCGAGTCTTGAATCCATTTCACTATCACACTTCTCGAACTATCTGATGTGGCAGACCGGTAGTTTTTTTTGTTTTTTTTTCAATGTGCCAGGGACCGGCAAGCGGAGCAAGATGGTTAACAGTGGGGGAAATCTGAACCTCGAATTTTTTTTTTTTTTTGAGTTATGTACTATTTCGGCCAGTCATATCTAACCGAAAACAAAGCAGACTTCCGGCCCGACAACCCTCACTTCAACAATTTGTTTTGATTTGTGGAAATATGAATGGAACAAAGTCTGATGCGTATTCAGTTCACTTCCGATATATGAGTTTTGTCCTGTGTTTAAACAAAGAAATGCTATCAAAAATGCCTTTCTCTAAATTGTTGCTTCCGTAGCTGAAAACTACGAAATATCAAGCTGTGCCGAATGAGATGTACTGTATTTTGATTGCGTACAGACCGTGCGTGGTGGTCCAGTGGATATCGGCTCGGAATAAGAAATCGGAGAGCCGAGTTCGAATTCCAGTTGAATTCATTGCATTCACTTACGGGCAAATACCCTTGGAAAGGTATTAATCCGTCTCTTCCTTCCAGTTATGGGTTAAATAACAGGACAGATTGGGTTCTATAGCCTTGGCTGGCAACCAGTCTACGGCAGAAAGCAATGGCAACCTACTGCGGGATAATCTTCTACCCAGTCAGTTATGTCTCTTTCGAGACATGATCGCCCAAGCGTGTTTCACGTATGGCACTTAACTGACTGACAGACCGGTACCAACGTCAAATTCACATGTGATACATGTGATTTGTAATTAGTTCTTCATTGTCCACTTTCCAATAAGCCATCCATTAAGGCAAGAGATAGAGAAACATTATATGAAAGAGGGAAAGAGAGAGAGAGAGAGAGAGAGAGAGAGAGAGATTCCTGTGTGCGTGGGTTTTGTTGTTTCAATTTGAATATTTAAGAATGTTGGCATTGAAACATTTTGAAACGGCTTTTAAATTTGTACATCAGCATTTTTCTTTTTTTGCTTTTTGTGTAATATTTTTTTATCGTTTCACCCCAAGCAAGGCGGTACCACTACTGATGCGCAGGGGGTTGCGTAAAATATTTAGTCAGGAAGAGAGTGAAGAGAAAGACGGACCAGTTACAGGGGGTGTCAGAGAAAGGGCAAGAGAATTATGGGAACAGAGGTCTGAAAACAGTTGCGTTCGACTTCCGTTTGTGCATCGGTTTAAATATGGCTGATCGTATCCAACCGCGGCTGTCTATTTCATTTATTACACTGATGCACTGAAAATTATATTTTAAAAAAACTGTTGGAATGCTATGGGATATGCATCTACTTATATGGCGGTAAATGGTGGACAATCTCTCCTTGGATGAGGATAAAAGTAACGGTAACAGAATTGGGGGTCAACAGAAGGATAGTGTGAATTCCATAGACGGAGCGAGCAAACAACGCTGTAAAGGAAATTGTTATAGGGAAACACACCTATTCCTCAGATAATGGACTCTCCCTCCTATATTAATAAGAGTTAACAGGAAGTTAACGGGAGAAGTTCTTGAGAAGTTCGTGGGAAGTTCATAGGAGTTCTTTAGAGTTCTATTGGAGTTCAGTAGAACTACTAGGCAGTTGATATTAGTCGGCAGTTAACCCAGTACTAAGTTGTCAGCTTCAGTGGAAGACTACCAAGTTCCTAACATTTTGGGTACGTTAAGTCGATTAGCAACCGACATAGCACTATTATAACCTTCAGTGGGAAAACTACTCCACGACAGAAATGGCAGCCGAAATAACACTGACGCTTACAATCAGGAAAAGAAAGAGGAAATCCTTTTACACTCACACTTCTTACAGGAGAATAAGTGCTATGGGACCTACCCTTTATGGACTATAATGAACTCTTCCTATTATTATGAATACCGGGAGAATATGCCTGTCGGGGTGGAGTTGAGTTGGGTTGAGTCACCCCGGTCTAATACTCGGCAGTCCAACTGACGTGTAACACACGTAGTATTTGTTCTCTCGTTAAATATATCAGTCAGTTAAGTGAAATACGTGATACACGCTTGGGCGATCATGTCTCGAAAGAGACATGATTGACTGGGCAGAAGATTATTCCGCAGTAGTTTGCCATTGCTTTCTGCGGTAGACTGGTTGCCTACCAAGGCTATAGAACCCAATATGTCCTGCTATTTAATATTTAACCCATAACTGGAAGGAAGAGATGGATTGATACCTTTCCCAAGGGTATTTGCGCGTAAGTGAATACAATGGATTCAACTGGAATTCGAACTCGGCTCCCCGGTTTCTCGTTCCGAGCCGATATCCACTGTACCACAACGCACATCCTGTGCGTTAAATATATATATTTCACTTATCCTCGAGTCCGTGTTTTTCTTCCGGACCTATCCTGGGTCCACAACAATAATGTATGACAGCGAGCCACCTACCTGATGAGATTGTTTGAATGGATGGAGGTGTAATATATGACCTTAAATGGCAGAAGTAATTGACAGATACATCCGACCGGGGGTAAGGAGAGTACAATATAGTTGACAGATACATCCTGGCAGAGATAAGAGTCAAACAAGGCCAAATGTGATTTACAGATACGTATGGCCGGAGATGACGTCAACTAGAAAAAGCAAAAACGCATGGGAAGTTTTAGAATATATGAAGTCTAGAATTTTTGGTTGAAGAACTAAAACTTCCTCTAGCTTCGGACTCCCGATAGCCTCTTCGTGTTCGCGACTCTCTCCGGCTGCCCTAATGCTTCACACAATCGTCACTGACAAAGAAGAAAAATATCAGATTAAATTTAAATATATATACGTGTTCCTCGTTTTTTTCTTTTTGTTGTTTTTTTGTTTGATGGTTGTTCGATACAATTTGAATGTGAAACTATGAAGAGTCATTATTCGGAACAGTCTCCATGGAGATAGTGATAAAGTAGCTTGGCGTTTGCGACGTCTGTCTGTGAAAAATTAGCGGTAAGATAGAAAATAACTAGTTTACCACAAGGACACGTGGATAATTTTGGACAATATCTGGAGTGAAATCGTGGCACATCCTAGTCATATGTTCTGCAAGTAATAGGAATTTTTTGAGAACCATGCACGCCAGACAGTTAAGTGCCATGTGATACATGCTTAGGCGACCATTTCTCTTTCGAGTAGAAAATTTTGCTGCAGTAGTTTGCAATTACTTTCTACGGTATATGTTTTTCTAATCCAGTCTGTAAAACCCAGTCTACCTTGCTATTTTTACTGGAGGAAGTAAAGACAGATTAATCTTCTTCTTCTATGTGCCTTGTTTTTTCAGGACCGTAGGCGATTACGTTTCTCTATCCATGGTGGGTCTTAGCACGCATGCTCCTGTTACACCACACAAGTCTCCTTCCGTCATCCACCTGCTCAGATCCTACAAATATGTTATCCGCTAATTTTCTCTGTCTTATTTTCCCTCTATCTGGCCTGTTAGTATCAGGTTCTCCAAGCCCTCCTTCCTCGTTGCATGTCCCAGGAACTTCAGTTGTCTCTTCCTAATGCGCGATATTAACTTCCTTTTCGTTTCCATCCTTTCCGAAACCTCATCATTACTCTCATCTTCGGGCCATGATATCCACAGCATCCTTCTGTAGAACCACACTTCAAGTTTTTCCTTCCTCATTGCTGATATTGTCCAACATTCAGTGCTATATTGAAGAATTGACATCACATAGCAATCTAGTACTCTTTCCTTTATTTCTAGTGAAAGTTTCCTGTGTCTTAATACTTTACTCAGCTTCTGGAACGCGTCCTTCGCCATGCCAATTCGCCTTCGGACCTCTGTGTCATACTTTCTCTCTTCTGTTAGAAAACTTTCCAGGTATCTAAATTTTTGTACCTGCTTGATTTTAGCATCCCCCGCCTGTAATTGGCATTTTGGGCTGCCCTTTTTACTGACGACCATGCATTAGTTTTTTCTTGCAATTTATTTGTAGTCATTTCTTGACACTCTCTTCAGCTACCTACTGTAGAAAGTCATGTATTTCCCTTTGTGTCTGTAATTAGCAGTGTATCATCTGCGTACCTTATGTTGTTTAAATTGTGGCCTCCGATTACGAATCCTGGCATAACTTTTAGGGTTCTCAGAATAGTCTCGCTGTACAAGTTGAACAGATCCGGTGAAAAGACACATCCTTGTTTTACGCCCCTTTCTATATTTGTTTATCTCCTGAATTCGTTACCTGTCCATACACAGGCGGTTTGCTGGCTGATGACCAGACTTTTTCCAAAAGACTTTTAGCGTAGATGAATGCAATGAATTCAACTGGAATTCGAACTCGGCTCTCCGATGTCACATTCCGAGACAATAACTACTGCACTGCAATATAGTCGTATTTTCCCGATCAACTGCCCGTTTGATTCAGTATTTTTAATAGCTATTTCTCATCATTTTTTCGAAAATTTATTTTGTCTAATTCTTATCCGAGTTTGTATTTTTCAAGATTTGTACGTTGTTTTCATTTTATTCGACTCCATATTTTGTCCTTATCAGGCATGAAGATTTTGTTCAAACTTTCTCTGTTAATACGGTTTTCCTCACCATTCTTTTGATTTGCTTTCTTTTCTATGTGTTTCATCTTCCTACACAGCCTTACTTATTATTATTATTATAATTATTATTATTATTATTATTATTATTATGTCATTTTCCATCATATTTCGATTTCTGCTAAGGTCACACTACCTACCAAGTCTGCAGGAAGACCTAAGGCAGGTCGTGGCGTGTTGTTATTGCTCCATTTCATATTTTTTTCTATCTCCCCTAACATCCCTAGCGTTACATAGACAAAGTCCTTCTTAGTGTGTGGGCAGTACCTAACAAAACAATGTTTTGTATATCTCTTAAGCTGGTGTTTCCAGGGATTCTTTCAATTTGTTGTTTTGTTCCAATTTTTATCATTCCAAGTGCACTTGCTATCACTGGCATGATTCTTGTTTTCAATTTCCATATTTTTTCTATTTCAAGTTTCCAGGTCTTTATATTTTGACAGTTTTTCGAATTTCTTAGTTGCTATACTACAACCCGCTGGACAAGCAATATCAATTAATAGGCAAGTTTTTTCTTTCTGATTTTTAACAATAATGTCCGGCCTATTTGCTTCAATTTTTCTGTCTGTGTAGATGGTGTAATCCCAAAGAATGGTGACATTATTATTATTATTATGTCATTTTTCATCATATTTCGATTTCTGCTTTGGTCTCACTACCAACCAAGTCTGCGGGGAGACCTAAGGCAGGTAGTGGCGTGTTGTTATGGCTCCATTTCATGTTTTTCTATCTTCCCTATCATCCTCAGCATTACATAGATAAAGTTTTCCTTAGTGTGTGGGCTGTACTTAATAAGACAATTTTTTGTATGTCTCTTAAGCTGGGGTTTCCAGGGATTCTTTCAATGTGTTGTTTTGTTCCATTTTTTATCATTCCAAGTGCACCTACTATCACTGGCACAACTCTTGTTTTCAATTTCCACATTTTTTCTATTTCAATTTCCAGGTTTTTATATTTTGACAGTTTTTCAAATTCCTTGATTGCTATGTTACAATCCGCTGGACAAGCCATATCAATTAATAGACAAGTTTTCTCCTTCTGGTTTTTAACAATAATGTCTGGCCTGTTTGCTTCAATTTTTCTGTCTGTGTAGATGGTGTAATCCCATAGAATGGTTACATCTTCTATTTCCGTAACCGGTGCTGGGTGATGTTCATACCAGTGTTTGTTTACAGCTTTTCCATAATGTTTGCACATTGTCCAATGTAAATATTGCCCAACTCTATCGTGGCGATTTTTATATTCGTTTGGAGCAAGCACAGAACAGCCTGAGATGAGGTGGTCTATTGTTTCTTGGTGTTTATCACAAAACCTGCATTTTGGATCCATATTATTATGCATAATATTTGCCTGAAAGTTTCTCGTGAAAAGACTTTGGTCTTGTGCTGCAAGTATAAATCCTTCAGTTTCAGACTTTACTCCAGATGCACGTAACCATCGATGAGTATTAACTTTATCAACAGTGGATTTATTGGCACGTACTGGATATTGGCCATGCAGAGGTTTGTCTTGCCAGCGCTGTTTCATCTGTTCAAGAGCTTTATCTTTGGCTTTCATTTTCATATTTTTTGCCGCAATAGTTGGTTCTTGGCTACTGTTTTGCTTTTCTACAGAATCTACTAACTGTAAATCTTGTTTGAATTTACTGCCTTCTTTTATTATTGAATATTTTTTCTTTCTTTCTTCATGTTGCCTTACTAATTGTAACATCCAATCCTTTGTTGTTTCTATGTATGTTAGTAAGCCAATAGTTGTTGTCTTGTATGACAATTCCAGCTGAATAAGACCTCTTCCACCTTCTTTACGGGGTATGTATAGACGATCTACATCAGCCTTTGGATGATGCATCTTATGCTTGGAAAGAAGCTTTCTTATTTTAGCATCCATTCGCCTGATGTCGTTTAGAGTCCAGTTTAAGATGTTGAAGCTATATTGGACAACTGGGATTGCAAGGCTATTAATGGCCATAACTCTGTTCTGTGAATTTAATTCAGTTTTTAATATCATTCGTATCCTTCTATAGTACTCTTTACGCACTATTTCTTTCATTTTTTTATGGTGAATGTTTTCGCTCTCATTTACACCTAGGTATTTATAAGCTTCTTCTGGTTTCAATTCTTTTATTGTTACAGCAGGGTCTAGGCTAATTGAGGATGTTTCTTGTATTGATCCACGTAAAACTGTAGCTTTAGCACATTTATTATTATTATTATTATTATTATTATTATTATTATTATTATTATTTCCTTTTAGATGCTTAGTTTGCAATCTGAAATTTCGATTCCATTTACCTGAAAAATCTCATCTCCTGATTTCCTTTTGTTTGATTTTGTTCGTATCGTTCCTACAGGTGCGGTTTGATCTCATCTTTGACTCAAATGCCGATATCGGAATACAAGACACAAACGAGTTGGGTTTTATCTTTAGCCTAATCTCTTTCGACTTTTGTCATTAAATAATCACAGGTGTGTATATGTATGTGAACGTGTGGCATGTCTGTATCTATCTTTCTTTATATATATATATTTTTTTTTTTCTTGAAAGTTTGGAACATGTAGTAACAATAGTTATTTTCTTATACGATTATAATCTTTCATTGCTACTTGTCCACTTTCTCTTTTCTATTTAGTTATACCTACTTTTTATCATTGTGGTGCAGTGGATATCGGCTCGGAACGAGAAATTGAGGAGCCGAGTTCGGATTCCAGTTGAATTCCTTGGATTCACTTACGCACAAATACCCTTGGAAAAGGTATTAATCCATCTCTTCCCTTCAGTTATCGGTTATATAATAGGACAGATTGGGTTCTATAGCCTTGGTTGGCAACCAGTCTACCGCAGAAAGCAATGGAAACCTGCTGCGGGATAATCTTCTGCCCAGTCAGTCTTTCGAGACATGATCGCTCAAGTGTGTATCATGTGTGGCACTTAAGTGACTGACCATTCCATGTTGATTCGCTTTTTCGAAATTTGTACATGTTCTCCCACTTTTCTTCTTCGGCCTCTCTCCTCATTCCTTTTATTTTCTTCTTTGTGATTTTTACACATTCTTCATTTTCTTTTTATATTTCTTTCAGTTGTTTTATCACTACTCTTAATTTTTTTTATTGACATTTGTAAACATTACCCCCTTTTTGTAAACATTACCCCCTTTTTGTAAACATTACCCCCTTTTTTTTCATTGACATTTCTAATCATCTTTGCATCCTCATCTTTTTTCATCCTGGTTGCTTTTCAATTTCTACTCATTTTTACTTTTTTTTTTTTAATCATATCACCCCCAGCAAGGCGGTAACGCCACTGATGTGCCGGGGGCTACGTAAGAGTGAAAAGATTAGAAGAGAGAAAGCCGGAAACCACACGTAAACAGGGAACAAGGGATGTGCCTCTACACCTGTTCAATAGACGTGGGTGGAGTGTGAACCGGGTGATAGTTTAGTCTATCTACACCAAGTGAAAAGAAAAAAAGAAGGGAAGATTGGAAGAGAAAACCAGAAACCACATCCTAAACAGGGAACAAGGGATGAGCCTCTACACCTGTCCAATAGACGTGGGTGGAGTGTGAACCGGGCGATAGTTTAGTCTATCTACACCAAGTGAAAAGAAAAAAAGAAGGGAAGATTGGAAGAGAAAACCGGAAACCACATCCTAAACAGGGAACAAGGGATGAGCCTCTACCTCTGTTCAATAGACGTGGGTGGAGTGTGAAACGGGCGATAGTTTAGTCTATCTACTATAATTGAAAAAAAAAGTGAAGATTGGAAGAGAAAACCGGAAACCACATCCTTAACAGGGAACAAGGGATGAGCCTCTACACCTGTTCAATAGACGTGGGTGGAGTGTGAACCAGGCGATAGTTTAGTCTATCTACTATAATTGAAAAAAAAAGTGAAGATTGGAAGAGAAAACCGGAAACCACATCCTTAACAGGGAACAAGTGAAAAGAGAAAGCCGGAAAGCACACCCTAAACAGGGAACAAGGGATGAGCCTCTACACCTGTTCAATAGACGTGGGTGGAGTGTGAACCGGGTGATAGTTTAGTCTATCTACTCCAATTGAGAACTCTTTTTTCTTTTCATTCTTGCTTTTCTTTTTCTTTATAATTTATACAAATATTTCGTTCTTTTTGCTTTTACTTTCTACTCACTCTTCCACCTCTTTTTCTTTTTAACTTATTCTTTTTCTTCCTTTTCTTTTTAACTTATACTTAGTCATCCACACCTTTTTTAATTTATACTCATTTTGCTTTCCCTTTTACTTTTTAATTTGTAGTCACTACTTTTTCTTTTGACTTTTACTACAACTTTTTCCCTTTTTCTTTTTAACCTATACTCCTTCTTCTCTTTCTTTTTAACTTATTCTCATTCTTTCTCTTCTTTTTCTTTTTAATTTAAAACTTTTCTTTTTCGTTTTTTAGTGTATATTCATTTTTCTTTATCAGTTTCTTTTTAAATTATATTCATCCTTCCTCTTCTTTTTCTTTTGAACTTTAACTCATCACCCTCTTCTTTTTTTTTTAAATTTATACGCATTCTTTTTTTTCTTTTTAACTTTAATTCATTATTCCTTTCCTTTTCTTTTTTTTTAATTTATACACATTCTTCCTCGTCTTTTTCTTTTTAACTTATAATCATTCTTCTTCTTCTCAGTATTTGTTGAGATTTCTTTTTTCTTTCTTTCTTGATCCTTGCACATTACTGAATTCTAACGTAAAGTACATCAGTCAAATATTCACTCTTATTATCGCCCCTTTATATACGCATGCGCGTTATGCTACAGTGGATATCGACTCGGAAAAATACGGACGCCCAAACCTTGCCTGCTGATGTTTGCGTCTTTGGTCGCTTTCGGCATTGCTTTGCTGCTGCCTACACAACTGACAGCCGATTTGACACCGAAGTGAAGTAGTGGATCCATGTTTCATCCATTGTCACATATTTACGCAAACACTCCTTGTTGCGTTGAAACAGTTACAAACAACGCTCTGAATCAACGACGCGTTGTTGTTTTTGATCGACTGTAAGCAAACGCGGAACCCACTTTGAACACAGCTTTCTCATTGACAAATATTTATGCAAAATGGTAAATACACTGCCTTCTGAGATGTTCAACTCCTCTGCTATCTCACGCAACTTCAATTTACGATCGGCTAAAAGAGTTTCTGGATTATTTTGTTGTTTTCCGGGACAGCTTCCGATTTGGGGCGGCGTGAGCGTTCAGCATCGTTTCTGCCTGTTTAAAGTCAGTATAGCCCCTCTAAACCGCTGTTTCTGACGAAGCAGAGTCTGAATAACACTTATCAAGCCATTGCCTTGCTTTAACAGTTTTTTTCCCAACAGAAAGCTTTATCAACTCACAAAATTTAGATTGTTCCATTGTTTTGAAAATTACAACAGTAGCTTTACTTAAATAATTTTGTTGTGGGGTTTCCCCTTTCCATATGGTAATGAACTCGATTGAGAGTACATATACACCTGCCATAGCGAGAACAGCAGTGGCTGCCATAGAGTTTAGAGTATTCGTAGAGATTCGTTAGATGTATCGGAGAGTCCCGGAACTTATACGTAAGTTACCGAGAGATATCGAAGTTACCCAGAGACTACCGCATCAGACTAGCTTTGAGTTCCACTCAAAATAATATACACGGATATACTAATTCTAACGACTTCACTTCAAGACTTTATATATTTATTTCTTACTAATAGTATTCTTGGATTTACTAACCTGCGTTCAAGTTTGTATATTACGTTTAATATAACCTACTTTTCTATCCCCATATCTGTTTTTGTTGTTCATTATTTGGTGCGGTTCCTCACCTAGAATCCACAACAAATTTGTAAACTAATAATCCGATTGGGCACAAATTTTGTCAAGTGCTATTTGAAGGTTAGTACTTCATAAAAGTCATATTTCTTTTTTAATTGTGGCGCCATCCATATATCAAGCCCGGGACTTATTGAGTGATGTGTCATGAACATCCATTAAAAATAATAATTTAAAAACAAATAAAAGTTTAAATATGTCGGCTAATGCTAATTTCGTAAGTTTCTGTATTATTCCTTAATATAGTCTTCGGATGAGTTTGTTTTTATACAATCTGAGCAGATATTAATCGTGAGATGATAATAAAAGGAATCAAGAGAAAATCTATTTAAATATTAAGCTGAAACTTGCCTGCCATGAAATCTTTTGTAGTCTAGTGGTAAGACAGGTCCGATATAAAGAAGGCATCTCCATGATGTTGGGAGTATGCAAACTCGATTCCAGTCGGAAGATAGATATGTTCCAAATTATATTGAGAATTTAAAAGGTACTGTTTAATTTTATATCTATCTATCTATCTATCTATCTATATATATATATATATATATACATAAGTAATAACAATTAGAATAAAACTCCACAGTTTGTATCATTTACTTTTTAAAAAGGGATCAATACAAAGTTATCCACCATCGCCTATATATATATATATATATATATATATATATATATATATACTGCTGTCATATATGGTCAGGCACCCCTGCTGATCATCTCAGTATTCTCAACGGATTCTAACGGAGAATCTGTAATGTGACAGGTACCGACTTGGCGGCCCGACTCAAGTCACTTTCTCACCGACGGGATGTGGCTTCCCTCTGTCTGTTCTATAAATATTTTCATGGCTTCTGCTCCGAAGAACTTTACTCACTGGTGCCCCTGCCACAGGAGTTTACTCGTGCAACCAGACTGGCAACTGGGTCCCACCCATTCACAGTTAGTTAAAATGCAGCCGACTATTCGACTCCATCAGCTTTTTTTCCGCACTTTCCGGCTGTGGAACTCTCTTCCGTATACTTGCTTTCCTGACGGCTACAACTTCCACTAATCTAAATGCAATGCCAATACACATCTCTTATCCACTTGTCTCCTGTTCTTTCTACATCACCCTGTATATTTTTTCTTTTCTCTCTACCTTCGCAACAGTCTTCACACCTGTGTTTTCATTCTACACTTGCTCTTTCTTGTGCCTCGTGTAAAGTAATATATAGGGGGCACCAGTGAGGTAAGTTCATCTGAGTAGAAGCCGTGAAAGTATTTCTAGAAAAGACACAGGGAAGCCACATTGCGCCGGTGAGAAAGTAACTATCTGAGCTGCCAAGTCGGAATCTATCATATTACAGATTCTCCGTTGGATTTCGTCAAGGACTCCTAGATGGATAGCAGGTGCACCTGACCAGATATGGCAGCAGTATTCAATGCACGGTTGGATGCTAAGTCAAGATCGATCACATTACGGATTCTCCGTTGGATTTTATCAAGGAAACCTAGGTGGATAGCAGGAGCACCCAACCAGATATGGAAGCAATATTCAATGCACGGGCGGATGTTAAGTCAAATTCGATCACATTACGGATTCTCCGTTGGATTTTATCAAGGACACCTAGATGGATAGCAGGAGCACCCGACCAGATATGGCAGCAGTATTCAATCCACGGGCGGATGTTAAGTCAAGATAGATCACATTACGGATTCTCCGTTGGATTTTATCAAGGACACCTAGATTGATAGCAGGAGCACCCGACCAGATATGGCAGTAGTATTCAATGCACGGGCGGATGCTAAGTCAAGATAGATCACATTACGGATTCTCCGTTGGATTTTATCAAGGACACCTAGATGGATAGCAGGAGCACCCAACCAGATATGGCAGCAGTATTCAATGCACGGGCGGATGGTAGATTTATATATGTGCAGGATGGTTTCAGGCGGGAAAAACTTCCTGGCCCTACACAGAGAACCGACTTTCTTAGCAGCGGATTTAGCTATGGATTTAGATATCTAATCATTCCACTTGAGGTCTGTTGTGAGAGTTAAGGCTCAAATAATGAAAATATTAGTAAAATGCAAAAGCCAGCACTCACTAATATCAACCACGTACACGATCAGAATATATAGATAGATTTTAGTTATATTCTCCCCTTTATTCTTGTGATAACGTTCTTGATGTTATGTTTGTCTTCTGACTCTTCAAATTTCTCCGTTTTTGTTTCTTTTCTGTTTTATTTTCTCTCGTTAAGTTTGTCTGTTTTTCACGTTCATTTTTTGGCTCTTTTTTTATTTGTATTTGTATATCCGAACGCTTGTAACTTTTCGGTGAACTCTTCTGCGGTTCGTTTCAACGCAATCAGACGTGGTGATCAAGGTAGAAACGTTTCTTCTTTGGAATGTCATTTCCCCGTCGCGGTTTATCTAAACAAAAATCCTTATCGTGTTCAGTGTGAACGAGCAAAGCAAAAGAGACGCCATAGTTAAAATGGCGCTTCTAAAAGAAGTAAAAAAAACAAAAACAAAAAAAAACGAAAAGAAAATCAGATGGGTAACGGGAATATTTTCAAATAGAACAAACGTGAGCGGGGTTAAAAAAACAAAAAACTAAAACGAAAACAAAACTTTCGACGAAGAAGAGTGAGATTAGATTACCTTTTAAATAAACTTAAAAATATCAAAAGGTGTTAAAATCTTTAGAATTCAATTTGATTGACGGAATCGTGAAGTAAACGAGACTAGCGCATGGACATGATTAGAAACAATTAATCAATCCGAAACATTTCAGAAATATTAGAAAACGATTAAATAGACAAAGAGAGAGAGAGAGAGAAAGATAGAGAGAGAGATAGAGAAAAACATGCTGAACTTGAAATAAAATTAAATTATAAAATAGCGTCGGCTAAAACAGCTATAAAAGAACTTGTTAAGAACCTCAAAGAAACGTGTGGAAGAAAAATCTGATTTTAAACCGCAAACACGGATCTAGTAACAATTCGTGTACTCAAATCTGATGTCAGAAAAGAAAGGCAGCCATTGTCAGCATAAAATAGACAGAGAAAACTTGGGTATAACTTAAAAAATAATAGTCCAAAATTAAATACGAATTGGACACCAGTCTATTTTAAATACGAATTTGGACATCAGTCTATCTTCCTGATATTAGATATTTTAACTATTTACACTATTGATGTCGGCCATTTTTTCCTTCATGTTCGTTACAAATATTTCGACGTTTCGACTTTTCTGCCACGTGCCATACCTCTTCCGGATATCTCAGATTTATTCATTTCCCTTTAGTAACTGAACTCGCTAAGACTTCTTTTTTCCTTCTTCTGTGGCCCGGTATTGAACTCACAACTCTTTTAGAGTATGGTCAACACACTAGAAGAGAGCGGCATTTATATATAAGACATGTCTCTTCATTGTATCCTACAGATTTTCAGTCAGTCATTAGTAGGGGATCAGTTTATTACTTCGTAACAATATAAAACTGACTCCCCACTTTATGCCTAATGGTAGCTTTAATTATGTTTTCAACTATTATATTCAGTCAATCAGTTCAGCGCCATACCTGATAGACGCTTGGACAATCATGTCTCGAAAGAGACATGACTGATTGGGCAGATGATTATCCCGCATGAGGTTGCCATTACATTCTGTGGTGGACTAGTTGCCAGCCAAGTCTATAGAACCCAATCTGTCCTGTTATTTAACCAATGACAGGAGTGGAGAGATGGGTTAATACCTTTCTCGATGGTATTTGCGCGTAAGTGAATGCAAGGAATTCAAGTGGATTTTGAACTCGGCTCTCCAATTTATCGTCCCAAGCCTATATCCACTGCACCACAACGCACATCCTACAAATATTAACAAACCTAATATAACATTGCTTGCGAGGAAATAGACAAAAAGTATCCTGACGTAAAAGTGAGAGTGCTTAGAACGGGATAGTGTTTGTAATTTGAAAATTATGAATGTCAATAAATATTCTAGATTGAAAGTTTTGATATACAGGAAAACTTCGAGACCATATAAAGTAGGTTAGGGTTAGGGTTAGGGTTAAAGTAGGTATTAGAACATATTCTAAGGTTAATATTAACCTTAACCCTCAAATATTAACTGATGAATTTATCACTACAATGGTCTTATTTTAATAAAAGACACTTTAAAAATAAACATTGCTACTGGGGCCCCATAATTTGGAATTTTGTTTCTTTATTTAAATTCACGGTTGTAGATTGTTCTGATTCCATGTGTCATGTCGCTTTTATAGATAACTCATCTCCCCATTTTTCTTTGTTCCCTCTGCTGTGGCCACGTATTGAACTCATAACTTTTTGGGTCAAGTTCCTTTTTGGATTGCTTCAACCAACGCTGAACCATTTGCCATTGGGAAACTAAATACAGGGTTTAGTTCTTAATTCTAACGTCTATTTGTAACACTGTATGCACACAACTTACAATAGTATCCATGGACCATGGATTCGAACCCCGGAATAGATATATATATATTTTTTAAAATCATTTCACCCCGAGCAAGGCGGAAACGCCACTGATGTGCAGGGGGTTACATAAATGTAAAAAGATTAATTAGAAAAGAGTGAGGAGTACAAGCTAGTTAGAAAGGAACAATAGAAAGCTGAGATGACAGATACATAGGTGGAGAGAAAGGGAAGGTTATACAGGGGTGGGAAGAGAGCTAGAGTCCAGTGGTTAGTAGATGAGTATTGACTTTGCATTTACATTTCTGGAGGTTGTAGCCGTCAGGAAAGCAAGAATACGGGAGCGAGTTCCACAGGCGGGAAGTGCGAGAGAGGAAGCTGCAGGAGTAGAATTTGGAGAATATCTGGGTATGTATATTTTTCTTCATTTTTGGGGGGGTGGGTGGAGGCTAAGAAAGAGACGAAGAAAGATATAGGCCCTGGGTCGGCCAGAAGATATAGGGGAGAGACTAAACACAAAGCATTCACAAAATGACATCTAATTATATGATAACAATCGAACATAGACCAGATGAAGGGCTTGTTCGCGAAGGGAGAGAACTCTCTTTCATTCTTAGTTTGTTTACTCTCCATTTCACTCTCAGGGAAGCGATAAGGAGCAGCTGATATTAATTGTAGGTCGATTCCGAAAAAGACCACCAACGTAATTTAAAATTAACGGAAATTAAAATTAACGTTGGCAGGTAAATGTAGAAAGTCAACAAGATCTTGTCTATAAAACTCCAAATCGGTAAACATCAGCGCGAAATTGTAATTGTAAGCCAGATACACGAAATTGACATTAGATCTTTATGGAGAAATATTCCCATTACTTACCGACCCACACCATATCGAAGCGGTTTCAACAAAAATGCAACAGATTTGAAAACCGATGGCTCAGTTCATTCTCATTATTACTAGTTATTAAAATTTACTACCTGTTATGAAAGCTCTTGTCTCGAGTTCCCTCTTTTTTTTCCAATAATTATGTCATCGGGTAAAGAAGAACGTCTATATATTCTAGGTACCTCCACTCATTTTTCTATACCTAAATTTAAATTGAAATTTTAAATATAAATAAGTTATCTTCAACCTTCAAAATTAGCTTTAATTGAAAGCCAACGGAGTAAATTTACTAATTTCAGTAATACCCTGGTGTATTTTAAACCGAAATTATATTGATCGGAATCAAAAATTTTAAAACATTTTTTAAAAATTTAAAAATTTAAAAATTTCCGCCATTTTTCATCGATTGTAAACAAAAGCCTTTTTCGGTTTTAAAAAATCTTACAAAAATAAAATACACCTCACTGACACATTTTCTTCAAATTACCAATTTAAACTTACTTTAGGTTGACTTAAAACAAGAATCAAATGCTTACTGTTGGAAAAATGTTTAAAAAAGCATTCCTCAATTACGATAGCCTTCCGCTGTCAACACCTAATCAGGAGGCAATGATGAATGATTTGCAGCAGACGGCCAAAAGTATGGAAGACGAAGTATAAAAAGTTTTTTTGTTTTTTTTCAAGTAAAGGACGACAACTCTTGAATCACGTGACCTCTTACGGCCAACCCGTACAAACAAAAACGGGAAATTAACATGCAGAAAATTAAAATGTTTTAATTATTTTACATAAAAGGAGCACGCCTTTTTAGAGTAAGTGTTTAAACTTTTCGATTAATAAATATATTTGCCACACATTAATTAAAAAAATCTGAGAGATCCATGAGGAGGAAATTATGAAACTTTTAGAAATTACTTAAAAACATAAAATAAAATAATAAAAATAAAAACAATTATTGTAAAATTCACTACTAACGGAAATTTTTTTTCTATTCAGACTATGATATAATTTTAATTTATGTTTATAAAAGCAATTAAAAGTTTATCCAAATAAAAAATGTCATAGTTTTATTGCTTTTTTGTTTTTCTAATTCGGAGCAGATGTTCTAAAAAGTGGCAGGTTTTGAAGAAAAAAAGACAGTTGATTTGCATTCCCCAATGACTCCTGAATTTAATTAAAACTATCTATATGTTGAAACCTAGTCGCATTTTTCGACATTTCTGGGGATTAATTGGTGCGGGGGTAATATAATTAAAAAAAATGTTTTTACCAATACTTTCTAAAAATGATTATTTTGAAACTGACTCAGTCAATTATGAATAAGTTCTGAAATTTTCATCAAAATCGGACGATTATTTGGTTTTTGCAAGAATTTCCAAATTAATGTGTCTTTCACAGTCAAAAAATGCCTTCGCGTAATATTATCTAAGCTGCCAAGTCGGGATTTATCACATTACAGATTCTCCGTTGGATTTTGTCAAGGACACCTAGGTGGATATCAGGAGCAGCCGACCAGATATGGCAGCAATATTCAATGCAAGGGCGGATGGTAGATTTATAAATGTTCAGGATTGTTTCAGGCGGAAAAAAACTTCCTAGCCCTACACAAAAACCGACCTTCTTAGCAGCGGATTTAGCTATGGATTCTATTTTGTCATTCCACTTGAGATCTGTCGTGAGAGTTAAGCCGAGGAGACGCAGTGTTTTGCGTTCAGGGAGACTAGCCTGATCCATGCTAATAGGTGGGGAGAAGTAGGAGCGATTGTCTCTGATGGTTAATAGATAACAGCTTTGTTTTGGAAGCATTAAAATTCCACGAGCCATTTCTTACCTCAGTCCTCCACGGATCGGAGATCCTTTTCAAGCTCGGCAGCGAGTTTTGCTTTGTCAGCCCCAGCTGATTTTTCATCGATGCGAGAGTAAACTGTAGTGTCATCAGCGTATATGCCTACTTGGGATCTTATTACATCTGTGAGATCGTTAATGTAGATAAGGAAAAGCATAGGACCTAGAATAGAGCCTTCAGGGTCACCCGCGTTCGTATGATAGTATTGGGAGGCATGTCCGTTCAATACTACCTTCATTGTGCGATTTGAATGGAATGACTGGATAAGGTCAAACAATTGTCCAGTTATACCATAACCTCGCAGCTTGCGTAGTAGACCAGCATGCCAGACTCTGTCAGTCAGTCAGTTAAGTGCCATACGTGATACACGCTTGGGCGATCATGTCTCGAAAGAGACATAACTGAATGGGCAGAGGATTATCCCACAGTAGGTTGCCATTGCTTTCTACGGTAGAGTGGTTGCCGACCAAGGCTATAGAACCCATTCTGTCCTGTTATTTAACCCATAACTGGAGTGAAGAGACGGATTAATACCTTTCCCAAGGGTATTTGCCGTAAGTGAATGCAATGAATTCAGCTGGAATTCGAACTCGGCTACCCCCATTTCTCGTTCCGAGCCGATAAACGCTTTGAATATATCTAGAGCGACAGTTCGGGCTTCGCCCTTCTTGACGAGAGCCTGGTGTATATTTTCAGTGATGGTCGTAAGCATATCAGCCGTAGACCTAGTGAAGCGGAAACCATACTGTTTAACCAAAAAATTATTTTTGTCCTTTTTAACAAACGCCGTGACTGAGGGGGTAGTTATACTTGTGTTGGGGGGGGGGTCTGTTCTTCCAGCAGATCAAGTACAATGTTTTAATTCATCCTAGAAAGTGGAGACAAAAGACAGGATTCAACATGTCTAATTTCTCTCTCTTTTTCTTAAATTTCTTTCTCCTTTGATAATATGAAACTCTTTGATAGATGTGCATAAAACGAATACCCTCGACCCTAAAAATATTCTCCCTCTTATTTCAGCTTGTATTTTAATTATTTTAAATTTAATTTTGGTTAACATTAAGTTATAGAATTAAAGCAATTTAAAAATTATTAGGATTGATAAACCAGTAATACCATAGATTAAGTCTGCTTGTTCCTTCTTTAGTTACTTAGTTACATAGTTCCTCCGTCCGTTACGCCTTTGAAGAAAGATAACACACTTACTCTTTACACGGGCTTTTCTTTCCCCTCTAGCTTTTTATAAATGCTACTCTCCTCAGCCCTTCTCTCAACTTTGCCAAACGGAAGGATAGTAAAGAGTAAGAAAGTAGGAGGAGAGAGCCTATAGCATTACCGTAGCAGTAGCAGCTTAAGATGGTGGTTGCAGCAGTAATTCTGTGTGTATTTATGTGTGTGTATTGTACAATATAGTAAAAATAGGTAGGTTTGTTGTTGTATCCCGCGACTTAATAACGAAATTTCTGGGTTCTACACACTTGGCCATTACTCAGTTGGTCTTTTCTGTTTACAATGGACACAGGAGCCATGATTTCTCAGTTAAAAAATAGTCATTTTTTCTTTCAAAATCTCTTACAAAATAGCATACAGTATTTTGGTTATGGTCTGTGCATACGCCGCCTATAAGATTACATTAAAGTACTTTAATGGATTACTTTTCAGATAAATTTTGGTTATGGACTGCACCAATATGATTACAGTAAAGGTACATTGGACTTTTACTTTTAGATATTTTGGTTATGGTCTGTGCATACGCCGCTTAATTAATATAAGATTACAGTAAAGTAGCTTCTATGGACATTACTTTTATAGATATTTTGGTTATGGTCTGTGCATACGCCGCTTAATATAATATAAGATTACAGTAAAGTAGCTTCTATGGACATTACTTTTATAGATATTTTGGTTATGGTCTGTGCATACGTCGCTTAATATAATATAAGATTACAGTAAAGTAGCTTCTATGGACATTACTTTTATAGATATGTTAATAAAATTACATTCTGTGTTATCGTTATTTTATTCTCCAATAACTTCATGTTTGAAGACGTTACTATCATTTGTAGTATGACGAAGTAAACTTTTTCCAAGAAATCCTAATTATCCTTCTGTGGAAATTCCACGGGTTTCACTAATTTATATAAATTTAATATATTTTCTTCCTGCATTCATTTAGTGAATTTCTTGACGGTGTTGTCAGGATTCTTCCTCGTGCTATATGACAATTGTAGTTTATGGGGACATCCGAAGCAGAATGGTTCAATGGTTTTCCGGTACATTTTTCACTAAATGTATCGGTGGATTTTCTTTTTTTTTTTTTTTTTTGAGTGAATAAAGAGTTAATATAGCGATTGATATCATTCGCAAGTGTAAAAGAACTTTCTTCTTCTTCTTCTTCTTCTTCTTCTTCTTCTTCTTCTTCTTCTTCTTCTTCTTCTTCTTCTTCTATATGCCTTGTCCTTTCAGGAATTACACAATTATGGCCTTCTACGTCTCCCTATCCCTGGTGTCTCTTAGCATGCTTTCTCCTGTTACACCACACAAACTCCTGTCTGCCATCCACTAGCTCAAGCCCATAAATAAAGATTTTAAATGTTTAGAAACTAGCATGGCCACAAAATGAGGGATCAGTTTATATATTGGTTATAATACAGAATTGATCACCCGTTTTATAACCACATTATAACTTCTTATAAACAGTTGGCATATATAGTCTTTTTTTATGTGCCTTGTCCTTTCAGGACGTAGGTGACCATGGCCTTCCACATCTCTTTATCCCTGATGGCTCTTAGCACGCTTTCTCCTGTTACACCACCCAAACCCCGCTCTGCCATCCACTACCTCAAGCCCATAATAAAGAATATAAATGAATAGAAACTAGCATGGCCACAAAATGAGGGATCAGTTTATATATTGATTATAATACAGAATTGATCAACCGTTTTATATCCACATTATAACTTCTTATAAACAGTTGGCATATATAGTCTTTTTTTATGTGCCTTGTCCTTTCAGGACGTAGGTGACCATGGCCTTCCATATCTCCCTGTCTCTGGTGGCTCTTAGCACGCTTTTTCCTGTTACACAACCCAAGCCTTACTCTGCCATCCATGTATAGAAACATGCATGGCCACATAATGAGGGATCACTTTATATATTGATTATAATATAGAATTGACCCCCTATTTTATATCCACATTATGATTTCTTATAAACAGTTGGCATATATCTTCTTTTTCTTCGATGTACCCTGTCTTTTCAGGACAGAGGAGATCATGGCTCTCCACGTTTCTCTATCCCTGGTGGATCTTAGCACGCTTGCTCCTGTTACACCACGCAACTCTCGTTCCGTCATTCACTCACTCAGGCCCTTCAAATATGTTATCCTTTGCTTTTCCCTGTCTCTTTTTCCCTCTCCCTGGCCTGTTGATATCATGTTCTCTAAACTCTTTTTCCTCATTGCATGTCCCAGGAACTTCAGTTGTCTCTTCCTGATGCTCAATATTAAATTCCTTTTCGTTTCCATCATTTCCAAAACCTCCTCATTGCTCACATGCTCGATCCATGATATTCGCAGCATCCTTCTGTAGAACCGCATTTCAGTTGCTTCAAGTTTTTCCATCATCTTTGATGATATTGTCCAGCATTCACTGCCATATTGAAGAACTGACATCACATAGCAATCCAGTACTCTCTTCTTTGTTTCTAGCGAAATTGTCCTGTTTCTTAATACTCTACTCAGCTCATGGAATGCATCCTTGTGCTTTTGTATCTCAGGAATATAAATGTATAGAAACTGATGTGACCACAAAGTGAGGGGTCAGTTTATATATTGACTGTAGTATGGAATTGATCCCCCACTTTATATCCATTATACTTCTGTAGAACCACACTTCAGCTATTTTAAGTTTTTCCTTCATCTTCGAATATATTGTCCAACATTCACTGCCATATTGAAGAACCGACATCACATAGCAATCCAGTACTTTCTTCTTTGTTTCCAGTGAAAGTCTCCTGTTTCTTAATACTTTACTCAGCTTCTGGAACGCGTCATTTGCCAATGCCATTTCGCCTTCGGATCTCTGTCGCACTTTCCGTTTTCTGTTATAACATTTCCCATGTATTTAAATGTTTGTATTGCTTGACTTTATTATCCTACACCTGTATTTGGCATTTTGGGCGGCTCTTTTTGCTGATAACCATGTATTCGGCTTTCTTGCGGTTTATCTGTAGTCCTTTTTTGTCTTTCCCTTCAGCTACCTTCCACTATAATTCAAATTCCTCAGTCCGAGTCGCTAGCCATTACGGACTCTTTCTACTAATATTTTACTAAATGACATAGTTCTTTAAAAAATATATTAGCGAATTACTATTCATTTATTGGATGTTTACTAACTCATGTGATATTTTCAAATCCTTACCGTTTCATTTTCAGAGGGCAATTTGAAAAGAACTGGCTTTTCATCATGGAGATCACTGGTTCCAATCAAAATTTCGTCTTTTGTTTTTCTGCCTGCAGTAAAAGATTTATTTTTTTCTTTGTTTTTTCTTTTTTTTTTGTTATTTTCCTTTGTTTTTTCTGTTTTTCATTCAAACATTTTGTAGATGAAAACTAATTTCAGTGAACATCATCTGGCGTCTACCATACAAATCAGAGAAACGACATTTCTGTACAAAACGAAATTATGTGAAGAAAATGGTGATCCATTATGTTAGGGAAACAATCGGAATGAAAATGTTTTGAGCCTCTAATTGTGTCTTTGTTTGTACGACATTTTTCTAAATATATATTTCAATTGTTTGATTTTCTAAATTTTAAAACATTAATTAGGCAATTACTTTAATTGTCTGATTTCGTATCAAATCTTATTTTGTTTTGTTTACATATTCATAAACATCTTTTCCATTTTTTCTCAAACATGTTGCTTATATTACAATATATATATATATATATATATATATATATTGTGAGAAAAAGCAAAACGAGAAAGAAAAAAATATAAATTAATACTCACATCCAAAATAGAAAACACACGCAAATTTCGGAACACATTTTGTCTTTTTCGTGAATTTACCCAAAAATGTTTCTTTGTCTTTTTTAACAAAGGCCGTTACTGGGTCGGGAGAAATGCACTTTTTTGTTCTTTCAGTAGATCAGCTACTATTATGTTGTCCTAAAAGTTCGTAAACACTTGCGAAATGGGTCTATCTGGTCCAGCACAATGGAGACAAGCAATAGGTTCAGAAAGGGCAAGAGACAACGTCGATTCCAAAACAAGATCGATTCGGCAAAAAAGTCATGTTGTGCGTTTGGTGGAACTTTGAAGAAATCGTGCATTTTGAGATAGTTCCGAATGGTCGTGCCATCAGTGCCGAACTTTACTGGAAGCAATTTGAGCGTGTCTACGAAAAGTTGAAGCAAAAGTACCCGGCTCAGATCAACTGAAAGCGCGCTTTCATGCAGCAGGACAGTGCCATGCCACACACCGCCAGGAAGATCAAAGACAAGTTTGAAGAGCTGAACGGCGTTGAGGTTCTGTCACATCCAGCCTACAGTCCTGAATGTGCTCCATCAGATTACGGCCTTTTCTGCTCAATGCAATACTTTCTGAAGGGCCGCCGATTCGACTCGTTTGATGAAGTCGAGGAAGCGTGTCAGCAATTCGTTCGAAGCCGGCTGAACAGTACTTTGAGCAGATCCGAAAGCTTGCAGATCGATGTCAGAAAGTCTTGGAAAATGATAGTCTTTATTTTGAGCAATAATTTTTGTTGTTTTTGCAAGTAAAATTTCAATTTTTTGCAAGTGTTTTCTGGTAACCTTAGATTATTTGGTGAGTAAAATTTCAATTTTTTGCCAACGAACTTTTGGGACAACCTAATATTATTTTAATTCATCCTAGAAAGTGGGAAGAAATGACGGGATTTAACATATCTCACCCCATAGCTAATTTCTCTCTCTCTCTCTCTTTCTCTCTCTCTCTCTCTCTCTCTTTTCTTAAATTTCTTCTTCCTTTGATAATATGGAACCCTTTAATACATGTGCATAAAAAGAATACCATCGACTCTAAAAATATTCTCCCTGTCCTTTCAGCTTTTTTTAAAATTTAAACTTTAGTTTAAGTTAACATTAAGTTATGGAATTAAAGCAAATTAAAAATTATTAGGATTGATAAACAAATGCTATTGACGCGTGTTTTAATTCCCACGAACTCACAAACACATATATTAACTAACGTCTAATATAACCTAAACAGACAAGCGTGTCTTTGCGTACATACACATACACTATTATACAAAAATATTCTACGTACATACATTTAAAATATATTAGTTTATTGCTTTAATACACGTAATAAACAACTGTCCAAAATAAATTATACAAAAATGACAGCATATATATATATATATATAGTTTCTTCTTGTTTTCTTTTCTGTTATTTCTCGATCTCGGAAGAAGATTTTACAAAAGTGAATATGTCCTGTATAGCAACATATCCCATGAACTAGGAATACAAGACATTGCATTTTGGATAGAGAAACTCCAATAGATACTTCCTACACGCTTCACAAAAGAAATTATTACATAGAATATAGAACTAATTTTAGACAACAATTCCTTCCAATTTAACAACGACAATTATATTCAAACAACAGGAACCGCGATGGGATCAAAAATGGCACCGACGTATGCAACACTCACCCTAGCATACCTAGAAGAAAGCCTATAGGACAAAATAGGGCATAAATATGGGTAAAATATAAAAACAGAATTCACTAAATCATGGAAGAGATTTCTAGATGACTGTTTTATCTTTTGGAGATCAACATCGGGAGACATAAATAAACTACACAATATAATACAACACTTTTTTTTTAATCATCTCACCCCAAGCAAGGCATTCCACTGCCACTATTGCGCATGGGGCTACATAGGGGAAGGTAAAGAGAAGGAGTGGTTAGACATAGGGAATGTCAGGAGGAAGGTGACAGATGAGTAAGGATACCGAGGATGAGGGTTGGGCTGGTGGGAAGAGTGTTTGATAGAATGGGAGCAGGTTAGTGTGTTAGGAGGTGTCTATTGACCTTACATTCAAACTCCTGGAGATTGTAGCCGCCGGGGAGGCAATCGTGTGGAAGAGAATTCCACAGTCGGGAAGTGCGAGGAAAGAAACTGTTGGAGTAGAAGTTACTTGCACCCCAAAATCAAGTTCACGCTGGGATACAGTTATAAAGAATTACCATTCTTAGACAAACTCATAAAAAACAAAAACAATTACATCATCACAGACATTTACCATAAACCCACAGACACCCAACAATACCTCCATTTCAAGAGTCACCACTCTAAAAGTTGTCTAAAATCCATCTCCTATTCCCTAGCAAAACGAATTTGCACAATAGTAGCCGACAAAACCCATCGTAAAATACACCTAGAGGAACTACGATAAACACTACAAATAAGAGGATAACCGACTCACTAATAAACAAGGGATTTCAACTAGGAGAAAAAATACCATTAAAATCCCTTCGGAATCAAAAAAAATATATATTACGGAAAGTTCCAGAGATTAACAAAATGGATTTAATAAAAGTCATATTTAATTTATTTGTTTGAACATTAGATTTAATCGATACTCGAATCTGAGTAGACGTTCTGTTTTTAATGAAACAGTATATTTATATGTATATATATTTCTCACGGTTTGAATATTTATGAGAAATTTTGTTATGAATATAGGGTAAGTAACCATTTGATCTGGTGCGTCTTAGACCACTCGACCACGAGTCCAAACGAAGACAAAAACAAAAACCTTTCATACACAATTTAACATTTCCCATAGATAACGGTCCTTGCTCTGAAATGTATCGTGATGTAAACAAATGTAAGCAGACAATCTTACGGAAAGTTCCGAAGATTAATAAAATGGAATTAACAACCGACATATTTAATTCACTTGTTTGAGCATTATTTTTAATCGATACTCGCATTTGAATATATATTGTTTTTAATAAATCTTTATATTTCTATATAAATTCTAGCGGCCTGAAAATGTCAGTCATTCGGAGAATAAAAAATGTATATATAAATATACTGTTTAACCAAAAAGAGGATATCTACTCAAATACGAGTATCGAGTAAAAATAATATGCGTGCTGTTGCCCTGGACAACTCAAGAGCGATTCAATCTTTTCTATCTAACAGCATAATGAAGGTCGTCTTGAATGGACATACCTCTACATCCAACTGCACGAACGCTGGATTCTACCAAAGCTCCATCCTAGGCCCGGACACGCTTTCTGGTCGTCATAAATGATCTGCCAGTCGTGATCAAGTCCCAAGTAGGCATCTACACAGATGACATCGCAATCTACTCCCGCATCAGTCCTGCTGATCTTATGAAGGATCTACATTCAGTGATGGATTGGGGTAAGAAGTGGCTCGTAAATTTCAATGCCGCTAAATCTAAACTCCTATCTGTCAACCATCACAGGCAATCTCTCCTGCCACCCACAAGAATGGACCAAGCAAGTCTTCATGAAAGCAATACAATGCGCCTCCTCGGCCTCACCCTAACTTCCGACCTCAAGTGGAACAATTACATAAAATCAATAGCTAAATCCACTGCTAGAAAGGTTGGATCACTGTGTCAGGCCAGGAATTTTTTCTGCCTGAATCCATCTTGCACATATAAAAATCAACCATTAGACCGTGAATGGAATACTGTTGTCATAACTGGTCATGCGCCCCTGTTGTTTGTCTCAGTGTTCTCGACAGGCTCCAAAGAAGAATCTGTAATATGATTGGTCCCGACATGGCAGCTCGACACCAACCACTTTCTCATCAGCGGGATGTGGCTTCCCTCTGTCTCTTCTACAAACATTTTCATGGCTTCTGCTCTGACAAGCTTATGTCACTGTTGCCCCCTCCACAAGAATTTACTCTGACAACCAGACTGGTAAAAAGGTCTCACTCTTTTACAGCTAGATCAACCAAACGCAGGCGACAATTCTACTCTAACAGTTTCTTTTCTCGCAATACTCACCTGTTGAAAACCCTTTCATCTACTTGCTTTCCTGACGGCTACAATCTCCAGGAATTTAAATGCAAAGTCAATTCCCGTCATTTATCCAATTGACTCCAGTCGTTTCCTTTCTCTCTATCTTCGTAGCTGTCTTCAATCCTGTGTTCTCTCCCTGCTCTTGCCATTTCCCCTTCAGCCCCTGTACCTGATTCGTTATTGTATTCACTTTCTCCTTTATCTAACAGTTTAACTCTCTTATGTAGCTCCTTGCACATCAGTGGTGGTACCAACTTGCTTAGGGCGAAATGATTAAAAAACAAAATTAAAAAAAAGAAGTATAACTGTATTTCACCAAGTACGAAACTTAGATTTTCCTGTTGTATATATCGCTATATTCTAATCTTTATATGGAAAACTTTACATTTCTCTCTATCAAATAGCAACACACTGATAGAAAGATAGAGAAATAAATTAACACGAATAAAGGCAAATAGATAGAGAGATAGATACATAAACAATTACAGACAATTACACAGATAGTTGATTTACTAAGCGCCTCTTAGATGTGGCACAAGGCCGAAAGTATGGGGTACCCAGTGAGGATCGAACTCACTACTAGGTAGTAATAGGTTCTAGTAAGACAAGCTTGCTAGCCATTACACCACGCCGAGGTCCCCAAACGCAAGCATCGATAGATTGATATGTAGATAGATAGATAGATAGATAGATAGATAGATAGATAGATAGATAGATAGATAGATAGATAGACAAGCACAAAGAGATAGATAGATAGATAGATAGATAGATAGATAGATAGATAGATAGATAGATAAACTCAACTAACAATATTTATATATATATATATATGTTCTCATTACGATTAAGC
Organism: Ascarosepion bandense; assembly: GCA_037127315.1. Taxonomy (NCBI): domain Eukaryota; kingdom Metazoa; phylum Mollusca; class Cephalopoda; order Sepiida; family Sepiidae; genus Ascarosepion; species Ascarosepion bandense. Next base: position 2,874,477 of record JBBBDQ010001423.1, read on the forward strand.
TCTCTGGAGAAGAAAATTTTAAAAACAGTTTCCACTTCGGCTATAATGCGTGACTCTTCAGAAATGAATTGAGTTCTCTCGGTGACTGGCGTCTGTATACACTGCTTAAATATAAGACGTTAAAATTTCCCTTCTCTGACCCCATCCACCGATGGTTTAGGGAGTAGAGACTCCGACTGACACCAAATCGGTCTAGTTTTCGATCCCGGCCAGAAGCAAGTGGATATGTCTGGCCACACTGCTGAGCTGTGATACAGCGAAACAGGCTTGTATGTGGATGACTAATATATATATATTGCTAGGTGAGTTTGTTTGTTTATCTCCGTCTCTCTCTCATATATATATATATGATGTAAATTTAAAAATGTATTTCTTGACAGCATTTATTTATTTCTATTATTATATATATTATAAATACTGTCAAAAATACATTTTTAAACTTCCAACTTTTCAGTAGTTTTTCCTATACATATTAAGACAGTATACGTGGATCATCATTATGCTATATATATATATATATATATGTATATATATATATATATATGTATATATATATATATAAAACACAAATCGAGATGGCTCGCTCGCTAGATTGGAAGAAAAGAAGGAAAGAAGGACGGAAGGTAGCAAGGAAGGAATTATATATTATCCTCATTAATTCTGTATATTTATTAAAGTTTTCGTTCTTATGTATTGGTCTTTGTTTGTGTATTTTATACATTGTTTCTATTTCGTAAAAGATGGGCAGATTCCGGAGGAAATAACACAAAAGTATTTCTAAAAACTGGTTCATTGAGCAAATATGAACGAATCATTCACAGTGAAAAGAAAACGCCATGTTTTCGGACTTAGGGCCAAAAAGAGGCTCTCGCTAAAATAAAAATCGAGAAGCCATAGCGAATCCTGGGAGAAGGGCGGACGCTTAACGTAAATACATAGAAAAGAAATTCTTAACTTTTTCAAATCTCACTCTCCCTTCAATGTTATTTTTCTCTTGCTCTACGCCGTTTTATTTTTTTCATTTTGGTTTTGTTTAATGAAATCTGTTTCGACTTGAATTTATTCAGACGCGATAATGTCGAGAGAAGCATTGCTTAAAAGAAACGGCACCACAACTTGAACAGATGCAGAAGAAAAGCCCCTAGCAACATGCAAAGAAGCCGGCAGCAAAACCATGAACAAAGAAGGAGCGATGCAATAGACGCCCCAGCCAGCCAGCCACACTTGTTTCGTCCGAACATTGGAGCCATTTGAACAAGGGTGGAGGAAAAACTAGTAAAAGGTAATCGATCGGTAGAAAAGAATATAGTGTATATCGAAATACAGTGGGGCGGATTAGGTAAGGCTTCCCGTTCCTAGTGTATCTGACTGAAAGGGTTTGCTAAGAAACGATACCTTTATTGATACGAAGAAATGTAAGCAACCATAAAGAAAAGACATACGGGACTATACAGGAGAAAACAAAGAAGCGCCGATATTTTGAAAAAAAAAAATATATATATATATGAGCAAGTTCTATGTAGCTGTACGGGCGTGATCTAAAATTCTAAAATATATACGTGTATGTGAAGGGCCGAGTGAATTCTTCCGGGTAACAGGCCCCGAGCGTTATGCATTGTAGCGTGAGAAACGTGACATCTACTGAGCTTACTGTTCAGAATCAAAGAATAATTACACGGCAAAAGGGAGAGAAAGACAGACAGACATACAGATAGATAAATGAAAAATTCAAAGACTGTTATCGATGAAGAAGATCGAATAACGTTAAACAGAATGAAAGTCAGGAAAATAAAATAAATGCATCCAGAAGGAAATTTGTATATTGCTTCTGTATTGCTTTCTGCTGTGAAATCAGAATCGAAAACTTATACAAAAATGGCGGAAAAGCTAAATGCACCCATCCCAAAACAAATGGCTCTTTGGTTTGGCGGGTGGTGGCGTGCAGTATACGACTGAATCTTTGTCGAATGAAGAACTATAAACGAGTTATTAATACTTTCTTCGATGCTTTATCTCTAAGCATCAGTGAACAAATTAACATGCGGAACTTTATCTCAATGTCTGATGTGGGATAAACATAATGGCTGGTCTTATTCATAAACAAGTTCAGAAATTCGTGGCAAGGTTTTTTGTTGTTAAACCTGAAAACGAATCGCCACTTACGCCACTGCGTTGTTAATACATGCAAAGTTGTCTGGCTTATAAAGAAAAGAGTAAAAAAATATCGAATTTATTTCGGTAATGTAACGTGTGGCAAGATGAGTTTGTTAGCAATAACAATATCGATAAGAGGGTTGCTTGATTGATTCCAAAAGTGACTCTGGCCTCAGCGGAGAGAAAAACCGTTCTTGGAGAGAAGTCAAATTTATATAGTCATCCGCAGACAGATCTGTTTTGCTGTATCACAGCTCATCAGTACGGTTAGACTCCGATTGCTTTTAACCCAGGATTGAAACCCGACCGAATTGGCGTCAGTCGGCGATTTTACCTCGGGTCTATGGACGTTCGCTAGAAGAAAGCACACTTTTTAGCGTGTATATTGTCATTATACCCGCCCAATAGCCAGATTGCTCTAATCCATTACTGAATGAGCGATGCGTACATGCCAGAGTAGCTACTGTTTTTCACAGTCTATCAATCTTCCAGAGTGCTCAATCACGGTGTAATAACGTAAATAGTCATCTGCAGACAGATCTGTTTCGCTGTATATATATATATATATATATATATATATATATAAGTAAATTTGTTATACAATGAAAAATTAAGAATACATTGCGAAAAGGAAATTTCTATGTTTCGAGATTTCTATCTCGCCATCAGGCAATGTTAGATGTTAGTTGTGAAAATGATTTTCATTTAAATACAAGAAACAATACGTTTGTTCTTTATGTATGTGGGAAGGCATAAATTTTTTATGAGTGTTCTATTTAACTAATCATATATATATATATATATATATATATATATATATATATATATATATATAGTCATCCGCAGACAGATCTGTTTCGCTGTATCACAGCTCATCAATACGGTTAGAGAGCTTTTTACCCAGGACTGAAACCCTACCGAATTAGCGGAAGTCAGCGATTCTACTTTTGAGCTACGTGCGTTCAGTAGAAGGAGACAGATTTTTAGCGTGTATATTATCATTATACAAGCCCAATAACTGAGCGTGTTCTAATTCATTGCTGAATGAACGATAATTATTTTACATACAGGCATATATATATATATATATATATATATATATATATATATATATATACAGTACTGTGCAAAACTATTAAGATAAGTACAATTTTATCTTTTATGAGGCATCACAATAATGTGTAAAATCACCCCTGACTTAACACTTTTCCACATTACCGGTAGTGCGCAAAAGTATTAGGACAGGTTTGATTTTTCTAAAAACCTCACTGACATTCAAATATAGGGTGAACAGCAAAATCTTTGTAAGTATTATTTAACTAAAAAGAAAAAAGAAGGAAGACTACGGAATTTGAATGGTCCCCCACAAAGCCTTTATCTCAATCCTATTGAATGTCTATGGGATATTTTGGATAAAAAAAATTGATAAATCTAATGTTACTTTGCCAGGAACAGTTTGGGAAAAAATACAAGCTGCTTGGCAGGAGATACCATAAGATACATTGAAGAAGCTTGTGATGTCAATGCCTGACAGAATGAAGGTTGTGATTAAAGCAAAAGGCTATTATACTTAATATTAAATTTATTTTACAACAAGTATTTTTTCTTGTTAAAGTATTTGTTGCGTAAATCAAATAAAATTACTTGAAATGAATTGTTTATTTTCTGTCAATATACCTCATAAAAGATAAAATATTTCTTATCCTAATAATTTTGCATAGTACGATATATATATATATATATATATATATATATATATATATATATATATATATAGTAATAACTATAATAATTATGACAATATTAATAGTAACAAAAATAATAGTGTTTATACTAGTAATTGTTATACTATATTTAAGTTCGTCTTGAAAAACTCACCGAGGACGAACTCGGAGGGGAAAAAAGGGGAAGTAAAAAAAGAAACAAACGAAGTACATGAACAAAAAGTCAAACACTCGTAAGAAAGAAAAGAATCCAAGACGAAAACCCTAACACAAAGGCGAACAATACAAAAGTAGAACAACAAAGATAGAAAATCTAAGCACGAGCCAACAAACCTACCTAGGTTTCACCATTTGGCACGTCAGAGTAAATTGGCTTATATATATATATATATATATATATATATATATATATATATATATATATGAATGAGCTAACTACTTCCGTTAACTAAGTAAATGATCTGTTTGTAAATTTCAACTAATATCATCTGACGAAGGCCTGAGAGTAAAGCGGCCGAAATATCATGAATGTGGCAGTAAAGCTTGGAACAAGCGTTCGGAAAATCCAAATAATATACAAATTTTCACAGTCTTCAAGTCTTTTTTTTATGTCGCAAGCTAAAATAAACATAATTATTTTTGTATCAAAGAATACACAGTATAATTCTATCATCACACCTGGGAGGAGACTACAATGTGTTATCGCGCCTTAGTTCTTTGCATATGTGCATTTAGACGAAGATATCAGAACACTCACTCACACACACAAACACACACACACATACGCACACACACACACACACACACACACACACACACACATATATATATATATGTATATGAAACAATGAGTATCTCAAAGCACAGTAAAAGAAAATTAATCATGCTAATGCTTTCGAAATATATTGATTCTTGGAAAATGATCAAAGGGGAACATGAAATCGATTACAGCTAACATATATTGGTTTCTCGTTGATAAGTAAAATAAAATTCGTATGATAAAATAACAAAAAAATATGCAAAACAATGTTATTCCTAATAGTAAATAACATTCCTCCTTCTTTTTCTTCTTAATTTATTATTATTTATTTATTCATTTGTTATTATTATTATTATTATTATTATTATTATTATTATTATTATTATTATTATGTCATTTTTCATCATATTTTTATTTCTGCTATGGTCGCACTACCAACCAAGTCTGCGGGAATACCAAAGGCAAGTCGTGGCGTGTTGTTATGGCTCCATTTCATATTTTTTCTATCTCCCCTAAGATCCCTAGCGTTACAGAGACAAAGTTTTCCTAAGTGTGTGGGCTGTACTTAATAAGACACTTTTTTGTATATCTCTTAAGGGGATTCTTTCAATGTGTTGTTTTGTTCCATTTTTTATCATTCCAAATGCACCTACTATCACTGGCACGATTCTTGTTTTCTATTTCCACATTTTTTCTATTTCAATTTTCAGGTCTTTATATTTTGACAGTTTTTCAAATTCCTTGGTTGCTATGTTACAATCCGCTGGACAAGCTATATCAATTAATAGACAAGTTTTCTCTTTCTAGTTTTTAACAATAATGTCTGGCCTGATTGCTTCAATTTTTCTGTCTGCGTAGATGTCGTAATCCCATAGAATGTTGACATCTTCTATTTCTGTAACCTGTAATTCAGTAATATTTCTATTATTATTATTATTATTATTATTATTATTATTATTATTTCCCACAATAAGCGATCATACCAGAAGTGCCTCCTGGGTATGACAATAAGCCACATCTGTCAACCAGGACTCTGATTAGAGTTATTGAGGAGCGTCGTACCTCTACTTAATCGCTGTCGTTCTCAGGTTCACCTATACCTTGGATAATTGTGCCTGTTAGGGTCCCAGCTATGGGTAAATAGTGAACTCCCAATCAAAAGCAAAGCACTATGCAAGTGTGAAATTTATATTTATATATAAGAAATACCATCAATACGCATTTTTGTCTGGTCAGGCGCCTCTGCTATTCGTCTCAGTGTTCTTAACAGGCTCCAAAGGAGAATCTCTAATGTGATAGGTCCCGACCTGGCAGCTCGAATCCAGCCACTTTTTCACCGGTGGGATGTGGTTTCCCTCTGCCTCTTCTACAAATATTTTCATGGCTTCTGCTCCGACGAACTTAGGTCACTGCTGCTCCCTCCAAAAGAATTTACATCTAAAACCAGACTGGCAAAAAGTCCCACCTTTTTTACAGTTAGATCAACCAAATGCGGCCGACAATTTTTACTCCATCAGCTTCTTTTCTCGCACTTCCCTTCTGTATGCTTGCTTTCCTGATGGCTACAACCTGCATGAATTAAATGCAATGTCAATTCCCATCTCTTATCCATTTGACTCCAGTTTTTCTACATCACCTCGTGTATCTTGTTCTTTTCCTTTCTCTCTACCTTTGCAACTGTCTTCACTCCTGTGTTCGCATCATTCTCTTGCTCTTTCTCTGACACCCACTGTAATTGGTTCGTCTTTCGCTTCACTCTCCTTCTGCCTAAAACTTAAACTCTCTTACGTAGCCCCCCTGCGCATCAGTGGCGGTACTTCCTTGCTTGGAGTGACACGATTAAAAAAAAAAGAATATTATTAACAATACATTTAGCCAAAGATTTTAAAAATTAGCAATGTACTTTTGAAGCAAAATAACAAGCAATCCATTTTATGGTAGAATTAGCAACAGTACATTTTATAGAAATGACCAACAATACATTTTACAACTGAATTACCGACAATACATTTTATAACATACAATTACGTTCAAAAATATTTAGTTTAAGCTATAAAATTGCGTTCGAAATATTTAGATTTTGGCATGACCCATAGTGGTATTGATATGCAGCTAAACAAAACCTGCCAACGAACAATGCATATTCATTGTAAAGTTACCGACAATATAATTCTCAAGCAAAATCATCAGGAATATATATATATCTTTATAGTATAGGATGTTTTAAATGTGAATTAAATTTAAGTTTCTAATGATTTTTTAAATTTATTGGCAGGTTTAACTATTTCAGTCTTTGGAAATTTCAGCCATGTAGAGATTAACAATCGAACAATGTGTTAAAGTTATCGAAGTCTATTACGAAAATGGACGTTCAAACAAGAGAACTTCTCAGGTTGCATTATTTCTAAAAACAGTGATGTCAATTGGCCACTACAATCGTGTGACTTGGCAGGTTTAACTATTTCAGTCTTTGGTAGTTTCAACCATGCAACGATTAGCAATCGAACAACGTGTTAAAGTTATCAAAGCCTATTACGAAAATGGACGTTCAAACAAGAGAACTTCTCAGGTTGCATTATTTCTAAAAACAGTGATGCCAATTGGCCACTACGATCGTGTGACTTGACGCCTTTAGATCTCTTCCTATGTGGTCATACAAACATTAAGGTCTATGCTAACAACCCAACAGCAATTCAACAGCTGAAAGACGTCATCAAAACTTTGACCACCGGGTGGAGGAGTGCCGCCGAAGCTTTGACGGATATTTGGGCTTTAGTATTTTCAATACATAATCACCAAAACTCAAATAACATGAAACAATAGTGAAATCAATACAATTTCACCAATAAAACTATTTTAATGACTGATAATTTCCACCCGTCAAAATGGAACGTTCTATTGAATTACCAACAATACATTTTATAGTACAGAAGACGGAAAGTGCGACATAGAGACCCGAAGGTGAATTGGCATGGCGAAGGAAGCATTCCAGGAATTGAGTAAAGTATTAAGAAACAGGACAATTTCGTTAGAAACTAGGAAGAGATTACTGGATTGCTACATGATGTCCGTCATTCAATATGGCAGTGAATGCTGGACAATATCATCAAAGATGAAGGAAAAACTTGAAGCAGCTGAAATGTGGTTATACAGAAGTATAATGGATATAAAATAGGAGATCAATTCCATACTATAATCAATATATAAACTGACCCCTCACTTTGTGGGCACATCAGTTTCTATACATTTATATTCCTGAGATACAAAAGCACAAGGATGCATTCCATGAGCTGAATAGAGTATTAAGAAACGGGAAAATTTCGCTAAAAACAAAGAAAATAGTACTGGATTGCTACATGATGTCTGTCATTCAATATGGCAGAGAATGTTGGACAATATCATCAAAGATGAAGGAAAAGCTTTATTGAATTACCAACAATACTTTTTATAGTACAGAAGACTGAAAGTGGGACACAGAGATCCGAAGGCGAATTGGCATGGCGAAGGAAGCATTCCAGAAATTGAGTAAAGTATTAAGAAACAGGACAATTTCCCTAGAAACAAGGAAGAGAGAACTGGATTGCTATGTGATGTCGGTTCTTCAATATGGCAGTGAATGCTGGACAATACCATCAAAGATGAAGGAAAAACTTGAAGCAGCTGAAATGTGGTTCTACAGAAGTATAATGGATATAAAGTGGGGGATCAATTCCATATTACAATCAATATATAAACTGATCCCTCACTTTGTGGTCACATCAGTTTCTATACATTTATATTCCTGAGATCCAAAAGCATAAGGAGGCATCCCAGAAGTTGAGTAAAGTATTAAGAAACAGGACAATTTCGCTAGAAACAAGGAAGAGAGAACTGGATTGCTATGTGATGTCGGTTCTTCAATATGGCAGTGAATGCTGGACAATACCATCAAAGATGAAGGAAAAACTTGAAGCAACTGAAATGTGGTTCTACAGAAGGATGCTGCGAATATCATGGATCGAGCATGTGAGCAATGATGAGGTCTTGGAAATGATAGAAAAACAAAAAGGAAATTAATACTGAGCATCAGGAAGAGACAGCTGAAGTTCTTGTAACATGCAATGAGGAAGGAGGGCTTGAAGAACCTGATACTAACAGGCCTGATAGAGGGGAAAAGAGACAGAGGAAAGCAACGGATAACATATTTGAAGGGCCTAATCAGGTGGATGACGGAACGAGGGTTGTACTGTTTAACAGGAAAAGGCGTGCTAAGAGCCACCAGAGATAGGGAATGCAATGAGGAAGGAGGGCTTGAAGAACCTGATACTAACAGGTCAGATAGAGGGGAAAAGAGACAGTGGAAAGCAGCGGATAACATATTTGAAGGACTTAATCAGGTGTATGACGGAACGAAGATTGCATGATGTAACAGGAGAAGGTGTCCGCAAAGACACCAGGGATAGGAAAACGTGGAAAGCCATGATTGCCTACGCCCTGAAGACACAAAGCACATAGAAGAAGAACCAACTATATATTTTATATGATTTTGTGGACAAAACAATTTTTTGGTAGAATAAACAAAAATACATTTTGAAGCAAAATGACCAACAATACATTTTATCTGTAGCTGAATACATACAATTTCGTGGAAAATATATTTCGTTGAAGGCATAAAATGTTGTTCAAATTATTTAGATTTCGGCATTAAATAACCCATAGTGGTTGGGTATTCCGCTAAACCAATAAACCAACCAACCAATCAGAAGTACCTGACACGTATTTCTAGAGAATAAGTGTCAACAAATCTCTTCAATGCTAAAATATCTCTATTAACGTTCTGGTTGATTTGGGTAATGCAGTCGTTTGAACAATTACGATCTTTTTTCGGGTTCTACTCTTGTAACATATCTTAATCGGTTTTTGAAACAATTCCAAACAATCCAGGATTGAAGAAAACAAATGTTATTCTCAGATGTCAATATTTTTATCCAATCCGTGGCAAGTTCCAAATATTTGAGCAATCTTTACAATCTGACAAAATTATTATTATTATTATTATTATTATTATTATTATTATGTCATTTTTCATTATCAGTCGATACCTGCTATGGTCGCACTACCTACCAAGTCTGCAGGAAGACCTATGGCAGATCGTGGTGTGTTGTTATGGCTCGATTTCCTTTTTTTTTCTATCTCCCCTATCATCCCTAGCGTTACATAGACAAAGTTCTCCTTAGTGTCCGGGCTGTACTTAATAAGACAATTTTTTGTACATCTCTTTAGTTGGGGTTTCCATGGATTCTTTCAATGTGTTGTTTTGTTCCATTTTTTATCATTCCAAGTGCACCTAATATCACTGGGACGATTCTTGTTTTCGATTTCCAAATTTTTTATATTTCATTTTCCAGGTCTTTATATTTTGACAGTATTTCGAATTCCTTAGTTGCTATGTTACAATCCGCTGGACAAGCCATATCAATTAATAGACAAGTTTTTTCTTTTTGATTTTTAACAATAATGTCCGGCCTATTTGCTTCAAGTTTTCTGTCTGTGTAGATGGTGTAATCTCACAGAATGGTGACACCGATTTCTGTAACCGGTTCTGGGTGATGTTCATATCAGTGTTTGCTTACATATTTTCCATAATGTTTGCACATTGTCCAATAAAAATATTGCCCCACTCTATCGTGACGAATTTTATATTCATTTGGGACAAGTACAGAACATTCTGAGATTAGATGGTTTATTGTTTCTTGGTATTTATCACAGAACTTGCATTTTGAATCCACATTATGATTTATAATGCTTGCCTGAAAGTTCATAGTGAAAAGATTTTTGTCTTGCGCTGCAAGAATAAAGCCTTCAGTTTCAGACTTTTATCCAGATGCACGTAACCATCGATGAGTATTAACTTTATCAACATTGGGTTTATTAGCACGTTCTGGATAGTGGCCATGCAGAGGTTTGTCTTGCCAGCGTTGTATCATTTGTTGAAGAGCTTTATTCTTGGCTTACTTTTTCGTATTTTTTTACCGCAATTGTTGGTTATTGACTTCTGTTTTGCTTTTCTACAGAATCTACTAAATGTAAATCTTGTTTGTATTTACTGTTTTCTTTCATTATTGAATAATTTTTTCTTTCTCTTTTCATATTGTTTGACTAATTGTATCACCCAGTCCTTCATTGTTTCTATGTATGCTAGTAAGCCAACAGTTGTTGTCTTGTATGCCAATTCTAGCTGAATAAGTCCTCTTCCACCTTTACGGGGTATGTATAGGCGGTCTACATCAGCTTTTGGATGATGAATCTTATGCTTAGAAAGAAGCTTTCTTGTTTTAAAATCCATTCGTCTGATGTCGTTTAGAGTCCAGTTCAAGATGTTGAAACTATATTGGACAACTGGGATTGCAAGGCTATTAATGGCCATAATTCTGTTCTGAGAATTCAATACAGTTTTTAATATCATTCTCAGCCTTCAATAGTACTCTTTACGTACTATTTCTTTCTTTTTTTATGGTGAATTTTTTCACTCTCATTTACACCTAGGTATTTATAACATTCGTCTGGCTCTAAATCTTTTATTGTTACAGCAGAGTCTAAGCTAATTAAGGATGTTTGTTGTAGCGATCCTCGTAAAACTAGCTATAGCCCATTTTTCAAATTAAATTTCATTTCAATGTTTTCACTGAAGCATTTTACAATTTGCAGAAAACCTTCCAGCTCATTATCATTCTTTGCATTCAACTTTAAGTCATCAATGTAAAATAGATGTCTTATTTTATTGGCGGGGGGGGGGGGACTATTTTGTTACCATATTCTGTCTTGTTAAGTTGACTGGTTAATGCTATTAAAGATATGCAAAATAGTAAGGGAGACAAAGTGTCACCTTGAAATATACCTCTTTTGATGTTTTTTTCCCCAGACTTATAGGTTCCATTTATATGATTGAAATAAAGGCTTGTTTTCCATATCGACATGCATTGTTTGATGAAATTGATGCCGATGGGTGATACCTTGTACATATTTAAATTCTTTAAGATCTAGAAATGTGGTACATTATCGAAGACTTTACGATAATTTATCCAGATAGTACTAATATTTTTTTGCATTGAAAAGGTTTTTGAAGATCAACCTGGTTATAATTATTTGGTCTTTACATCTGTAACAACGACGTTTGCACCCTTTTTGTTCAAGCGGTAGTATGTCTGTTTTGTTAAAATAGATGTTAATAGTTTGTCTGTTGTCGGAAGGCATGTAATTGGTCTGTAGTTTTCGGGTTGTCTGTGTCACTATTCTTGGGTAGAAGAAATGTAATTTTGTTGGTCATCCATAAAGGAATTTTAGTGGGATCGTTTGCCATTTCTTGAAGTTCTTTGGCTAGTTGTTTTTATGGGCTGCATTTAAATAATATAGCCAAAAGTTAGGAATTTTAGCTATTCCTGGAAACTTTCAATTGTGTGTTTTTTATGTCTGTTCTGGTTTATTTTTATTTTTGTTATTTTCATTCTATTAATATCTCTTCTTCTGTTTCCAATGATAATTATGTCATTTTTCATCATATTTCGATTTCTGCTTTGGTCTCACTACCAACCAAGTCTGCGGGGAGACCTAAGGCAGGTAGTGGCGTGTTGTTATGACTCCATTTCATGTTTTTCTATCTCCCCTAACATCCCTAGCGTTACATAGACAAAGTTCTCCTTAGTGTGTGGGCTGTACTTAATTAGACAATATTTTGTATATCTCTTAAGCTGGGGTTTCCAGGGATTCTTTCAATGTGTTGTTTTGTTCCATTTTTTATCATTCCAAGTTCATCTACTATCACTGGGACAACTCTTGTTTTCAATTTCCACATTTTTTCTATTTCAATTTCCAGGTCTTTATATTTTGACAGTTTCTCAAATTCCTTGATTGCTATGTTACAATCCGCTGGACAAGCCATGTCAATTAATAGACAAGTTTTCTCCTTCTGGTTTTTAACAATAATGTCTGGTCTGTTTGCTTCAATTTTTCTGTCTGTGTAGATGGTGTAATACTAGAGAATGGTTACATCTTCTATTTCTGTAACCGGTTCTGGGTGATGTTCATACCAGTGTTTGCCTACAGCTTTTCCATAATGTTTGCATATTGCCCAATGTAAATATTGCCCAACTCTATCGTGGCGATTGTTATATTCATTTGGAGCAAGCACAGAACAGCCTGAGATTAGGTGGTCTATTGTTTCCTTGTGTTTATCACAAAACCTGCATTTTGGATCCATATTATTATGCATAATATTTGCCTGAAAGTTTCTAGTGAAAAGACTTTGGCCTTGTGCTGCAAGAATAAAGCCTTCAGTTTCAGACTTTAATCCAGATGCACGTAACCATCGATGAGTATTAACTTTGTCAACATTGGATTTATTGGCATGTTCTGGATATTGGCCATGCAGAGGTTTGTCTTGCCAGCGTTGTTTCATCTGTTCAAGAGCTTTATCTTTGGCTTTCATTTTCATATTTTTTGCCGCAATAGTTGGTTCTTGGCTTCTGTTTTGCTTTTCTACAGAATCTACTAACTGTAAATCTTATTTGTATTTACTGCCTTCTTTTATTATTGAATATTTTTTCTTTCTTTCTTCATGTTGCCTTACTAATTGTATCATCCAATCCTTTGTTGTTTCTATGTATGTTAGTAAGCCAATAGTTGTTGTCTTGTATGACAATTCCAGCTGAATAAGACCTCTTCCACCATCTTTACGGGGTATGTATAGACGGTCTACATCAGCCTTTGGATGATGAATCTTATGCTTAGAAAGAAGCTTTCTTGTTTTAGAATCCGTTCGCCTGATGTCGTTTAGAGTCCAGTTTAAGATGTTGAAGCTATATTGGACAACTGGGATTGCAAGGCTATTAATGGCCATAACTCTGTTCTGAGAATTCAATTCAGTTTTTAATATCATTCGTAGACTTCTATAGTACTCTTTACGCACTATTTCTTTCATTTTTTATGGTGAATGTTTCCACTCTCATTTACACCTAGGTATTTATAAGCTTCTTCTGGTTTCAATTATTTTATTGTTACAGCAGGGTCTAGGGTAATTGAGGATGTTTCTTGTATTGATCCACGTAAAACTGTAGCTTTAGCACATTTATTCAAATTAAATTTCATTCCAATGTCTTCGCTGAAGCATTTTACAGTTTGAAGAAGACCTTCCAGCTCATTATCATTCTTAGCATATAACTTTAAGTCATCCATGTAAAATAGATGGCTTATTTTCTTTTGGCCTATTTAATAACCACATTCTGTCTTATTTAGTTGACCGGTTAGTGCTATTAATGATATGCAGAATAGTAAGGGAGACAAAGAATCACCTTGAAATATACCTCTTTTGATGTTTGTTTCATCAGACTTATAGGTTCCATTTATATGATTGAGGTAAAGAGTTGTTCTCCATATAGACATGCACTGTTTGATGAAATTGATGATGATGACTGGCGATATCTTGTATATATTTAAAGTCTTTAAAATCCAGGGATGTGGCACACTATCGAATGACTTTCGATAATCTATGCAGGCAGTACTAAGATTTTTCTTTGTACTATAGCAGTTTTCCAGGATCATTTTGTTAATTAGCAATTGGTCTTTACATCCATAACAGCCACGTTTGCACCCTTTTTGTTCAAGCGGTATCATGTCATTTCTTTCTAAGAATAAATATGTCTGTTTTGTTAAAATAGATGTTAATAGTTTATATGTTGTCGGAAGACATGTAATTGGTCTGTAGTTTTTCGGGTTTTTTGTGTCACCATTCTTGGGTAGTAGAAATGTAATTCCTTTGGTCATCCATGCAGGAAATTTAGTCAACGATTTCTTGAAGTTCTTTGGCTAGTTTTTTATGTGCTGTATTTCAATAATATAGCCACAAGTTAGGAATCTTATCTATACCTGGGAATTTCCAATTGTGTGCTTTTTTTAGTGCAAATTTAACATCCTCTTCTGTAATTCCAGCCCATGTCTGTTCGGGTTTATTTTTCATTCGTTCTATCTCCTGCGTAATCCAATGTACTTCCTTGCTATGTTCTTTAGGGTAAGCCCATATCTTTTCCCAGAACTGTGTAACTTCTTCCATTCTGGGGTGGGGGACAGTCACTTCAATTCTTTTTTTACCTATTTCCCTGTAAAATCTCTTTGTATCGGTTTGAAAAATCTTGTTTTGTCTGTAAAATCTTGCTCTTTTCTCATAGCGTCTTATTCTTTGAGCCTTCAGTTGTATTTTTTGTTTTAATTTTTCTTCTTCTTCTTCTTCTTCTTCTTCTTATTATTATTATTATTATTATGTCATTTTTCATCATATTTCGATTTCTGCATTGGTCTCACTACCAACCAAGTCTGCGGGGAGACCTAAGGCAGGTAGTGGCGTGTTGTTATGACTCCATTTCATGTTTTTCTATCTTCCCTATCATCCCCAGCATTACATAGATAACGTTTTCCTTAGTGTGTGGGCTGTACTTAATAAGAAAATTTTTTGTATATCTCTTAAGCTGGGGTTTCCAGGGATTCTTTCAATGTGTTGTTTTGTTCCATTTTTTATCATTCCAAGTGCACCTACTATCACTGGCACAACTCTTGTTTTCAATTTCCACATTTTTTCTATTTCAATTTCCAGGTCTTTATATTTTGACAGTTTTTCAAATTCCTTGATTGCTATGTTACAATCCGCTGGACAAGCCATATCAATTAATAGACAAGTTTTCTCCTTCTGGTTTTTAACAATAATGTCTGGCCTGTTTGCTTCAATTTTTCTGTCTGTGTAGATGGTGTAATCCCATAGAATGGTTACATCTTCTATTTCTGTAACCGGTGCTGGGTGATGTTCATACCAGTGTTTGTTTACAGGTTTTCCATAATGTTTGCACATTGCCCAATGTAAATATTGCCCAACTCTATCGTGGCGATTTTTATATTCAATAGACCACCTAATCTCAGGCTGTTCTGTGCTTGCCCCACAAGCACAGAACAGCCTGAGATTAGGTGGTCTATTGTTTCTTGGTGTTTATCACAAAACCTGCATTTTGGATCCATATTATTATGCATAATATTTGCCTGAAAGTTTCTCGTGAAAAGACTTTGGTCTTGTGCTGCAAGTATAAATCCTTCAGTTTCAGACTTTAATCCAGATGCACGTAACCATCGATGAGTATTAACTTTGTCAACATTGGATTTATTGGCACGTACTGGATATTGGCCATGCAGAGGTTTGTCTTGCCAGCGCTGTTTCATCTTTTCAAGAGCTTTATCTTTGGCTTTCATTTTCATATTTTTTGCCGCAATAGTTGGTTCTTGGCTACTGTTTTGCTTTTCTACAGAATCTACTAACTGTAATTCTTGTTTGTATTTACTGCCTTCTTTTATTATTGAATATTTTTTCTTTCTTTCTTCATGTTGCCTTACTAATTGTATCATCCAATCCTTTGTTGTTTCTATGTATGTTAGTAAGCCAATAGTTGTTGTCTTGTATGACAATTCCAGCTGAATAAGACTTCTTCCACCTTCTTTACGGGGTATGTATAGACGGTCTACATCAGCCTTTGGATGATGAATCTTATGCTTAGAAAGAAGCTTTCTTGTTTTAGCATCCATTCGCCTGATGTCGTTTAGAGTCCAGTTTAAGATGTTAAAGCTATATTGGACAACTGGGATTGCAAGGCTATTAATGGCCATAACTCTATTCTGTGAATTTAATTCAGTTTTTAATATCATTCGTAGCCTTTTATAGTACTGTTTACGCACTATTTCTTTCATTTTTTTATGGTGAATGTTTTCGCTCTCATTTACACCTAGGTATTTATAAGCTTCTTCTGGTTTCAATTCTTTTATTGTTACAGCAGGGTCTAGGGTAATTGAGGATGTTTCTTGTATTGATCCACGTAAAACTGTAGCTTTAGCACATTTATTCAAATTAAATTTCATTCCAATGTCTTCGCTGAAGCATTTTACAGTTTGCATAAGACCTTCCTGTTCATTCTTAGCATATAACTTTAAGTCATCCATGTAAAATAGATGGCTTATTATCTTTTGTCCTATTTTATAACCACATTCTGTCTTATTAAGTTGACTGTTTAGTGCTATTAATGATATGCAGAATAGTAAGGGAGATAAAGAATCACCTTGAAATATACCTCTTTTGATGTTTATTTCATCAGACTTATAGGTTCCATTTATATGATTGAGGTAAAGGGTTGTTTTCCTTATAGACATGCACTGTTTGATGAAATTGATGATGACGGGCGATATCTTGTATATATTTAAAGTCTTTAAAATCCTTTCATGTGGCACACTATCGAATGCCTTTCGCTAGTCTATCCAGGCAGTACTAAGATTTTTCTTTGTATTGTAGCAGTTTTCCAGGATCATTTTGTTAATTAGCAATTGGTCTTTACAACCATAACAGCCACGTTTTCACCCTTTTTGTTCAAGCGGTAACATGTCATTTCTTTCTAAGAATAAATATGTTTGTTTTGTTAAAATAGATGTTAGTAGTTTATATGTTGTCGGAAGACATGTAATTGGTCTGTAGTTTTTCGGGTTGTTTGTTTCACCATTCTTGGGAAGAAGAAATGTAATTCCTTTGGTCATCCATGCAGGAATTTTAGTGGGATCGTCAACCATTTCTTGAAGTTCTTTGGCTATTTTTTTATGTGCTGCATTTAAATAATATAGCCAAAATTTAGGAATTTTATCTATGCCTGGGAATTTCCAATTGTGTGCTTTTTTTAGTGCAAATTTAACATCATCTTCTGTAATTCCAGACCATGTCTGTTCGGGTTTATTTTTCATTCGTTCTATCTCTTGCGTAATCCAATGTACTTCCTTGCTAAGTTCTTTAGGGCAAGCCCATATCTTTTCCCAGAACTGTGTGACTTCTTCCATTCTGGGGGGTACTGTCACTTCAATTCGTTTTTTACCTATTTCCCTGTAAAATCTCTTTGTATCAGTCTGAAAAATCTTGTTTTGTCTGTAAAATCTTGCTCTTTTTTCATAGCGTCTTATTTTTTGAGCCTTCAGTTGGATTTTTTGCTTTATTTTTTCTTTATTTGATAAGACGTCATTTTCATTCTTGATGTTATATTTTTTTACGGCTCTTCTGCTTTTCCTAGTTCTTACATTTATTCCTCTACTCAGTTCATCCAATATTGATAATTCACTTCTAAGTTGTTCTATTTCTTTTTCTATTTTTCTTTTCCAAGGTGGAACTTCACGTCTACGAGACTGCCTTGTTTTTATTTTGATATTTAATTTTTTTGTTGCTGCTGTTGCTGATGCATATATTATTTCGTTAAGATTTGTATGAGGGTCTTCATTTATTATTATATATTTGTATGAGGGTCTTCATTTATTATTATTATTATTATTATTATTATTATTATTTTAATCTGCTTGTTTGTTTTAAGACATACCTCCATATTTTTTACCGGAAACGTAAGAGACTTCATGACAATAGCTCATTATGATGGCGCTGATGATAATTTTCTTAATTGTAAGATTTCTTTTAAATATTTTGATAGTTTAAACTTTCATTAAATACAATTTACTTACAGCTAAGATTTATATCAATTTCTTTTCTCGCACTTCCCGCCTGTGGAATTACCATCAATTTACTTGCTTCCCCGACAGCTATAATCTCCAAGAATTTAAATGTAACGTCAATCGTCATCTCCTATCTGAATGACCTGCATCCTGTCTCTCATGTTCCCTTATCCGTCCAGTCCACTCTCATCAGTATTCTCATCCTTCTTTTACCCACTTCCTGACAGCCCCTATAACCAGTCACTCTTTCTCATAACTTTCCTCCTATGTAACCCCCTGCAAAACAGTGGCAGTAAAATGCCATGCTTGGGGCGATATGATTATATATATATATATATATAATCATATCGCCCCAAGCATGGCATATATATATATATATATATATATATATATAACGGTCATGTCACCGAAGTTAAGCAACGTTGAGCCTGGTCAGTACTTAGGTGGGTGACCACTTGGGAATACCAGGTGCTGTTAGCGTTCACGGATGTGCGTTGTGGTGCGGTGGATGTCGGCTTGGAGGGGGAAATCGGTGCATTCATTTGCGCACTAGTACCCTTGGGAAAAGATATTAATCCGTCCGTTCCCTCTAATGGTGGGTTAAATAATTGAGGTCTGCTGTTCATGCGATCTTTGGCAGATTTCTGCACCGATTGGTTGTTATGAGCAGTTCCAAAAAGTGTGGATGGTACAACACAATGCCTTCACCACTATAAACAAATCTTTGTGTGGATGTCTTACTAAGGTTAGACCCTCATACATCGAAATCGATGGGAGAGTCCATGATATATATATATATATATATATATATATATATATATAAGTCGCAATTCATAAATAAAACTTACATTACTTACCTGAGGATGTGAGAAATAATGCTTACCGTTCGTTCCAGTTCAGCCAAATTATATTCATCATGTGGAGAAACATTTTTTCAAATTTTTGACATGGTTCCTAGTGCAGCAATAACGATTCCGATTGCCTATTTTAAGAAGCTGTATATTCTGAATTTCAATGTCAAGATCATTACTGTTATTATTATGTCATTTTTATCATAATTCTATTTCTGCCATGGTCGCACTACCTTCTGAGTCTGTGGAAAGCCCTAAGGCAGTTAGTGTTGTTTTGTCATGTCTACATTTCATTTATTTGTCTATCATAACATCAATAGCGTCTCATTAAAAAAAAAAAAAGTACTTCATTTCTGGGCTATACTTACAAGACAATTCTTTTTGTATATCTCTTAAGCTTGGATTTGCAGAGATGTTTTTAATATGTTGTCTATTACCTTTTTTTTTCTTTCATTCCAAGCGTACCTATATCACTTGTACTATTGTTGTTTTCAATTCCCACATTTTTTCTATTTCTGTTTCTAGGTGTTTATCCTTTGCACTGAGATCCGAAGACGAATTATCATGGCCAAGGATGTATTCCAGAAGCTGAGTAGAGACAGGAGACAGGAAACTTTCGCTAGAAGCTGAGTAGAGAGAGTGTGACAGAAAAAATTCGCTGGAAACAAAGAAAGTACTGGATTGCTATGTGGTATCTATTCTTCAATATAGCAGTGAATGCTAGCAATCAATTCAAATATGAAGGATAGACTTGAAGCCACCAAATGTGGTTCCACAGGAGGATACCATGGACTGAGCAGGTCAGCAATGATGAGGTTTTGAAGAGGATCGAAATGAAAAGGAAACTAATACGTAACATCAGGAAAATACAGCTAATGTTTCTGGGAATGGAGAATCGGACACTCACAGGTCAAATTGAGGGAAGCAGAGGAGAAAGAAACGGGTGACACACTTAACAGGCTTGAGAAAGTGGAGGGTAGAGCGAGGTTTGGGTGGGGTAACAGAAGAAAGCGTGCTATGAGCCACTAAGGATAGGAAGATCATTCCTGGAGGTTGTCGCCGTCATGAAAGCAAGAATATAGAAGCAAGTTCCACAGGCGGGAAGTGCAAGAAAAGAATCTGCAGGAGTAGAATTGTTGTCTACATTTGGTTGATCTAACTGTGAATGGGTGAGACCAAGTTGCCAGTCTGGTTGCACGAGTAAACACCTGTTGCAGAGGTACCAGTGACTTGGAGCAGAAGTATTTATAGAACAGACAAAGGGAAGCCCATCCCTTGGGTGGGGAAGTGGCGGAAGTCGAGCCGCTAAGTCGGTACCTAAGAATGCATATGGCTGATATTTGTCACTTTATAACAATGTAAAACTGATCCCCCACTTTGTGCATAGCAGAAGCCTTAATCAACTATGATATTTAATCAGTTAAACTATGATCGCCTACGTTCTGAAGGGACACGGCTCATAGAGGTTAAAGTTTTCATTATTATTATTATTATTATTTCAAATCGCACATTGAAGGTAGGATTGAACGGGCATGCCTCCCAATACTATCATACGAACGCGGGTGACCCCAAGGCTCTATTCTAGGTCCTATGCTTTTCCTTATCTCCATTAACGATCTCCCAGATATAATAAGATCCCAAGTCGGCATATACGCTGACGACACTACGGTTTACTCTCACATCGATCAAAAATTTCCCAATGTGTTTGTAGGTAAAAACAGTGTAAACAAGGAGATTAACACTGCATATTGAATGTTTTATGCCGCAAGTAATCATCAGATAATGGAACCTTGATATTTCCTATTTCACATAACTTATTAAAAATAAACCTAATATGGTTCTACAGAAGGATGTTGAGAATACCATGGACCGGACAATCGAGCAATGACAAAATATTTGGAAAAGATGAAAACAAAAAGGAAAGTTATAGCTAACATCAGAGGCTTCTGGGACACGTAATGAGAAAGGAGGGATTGGAGAATCTAATACTGACAGGACGGATAGAAGGAAATAGAAGCAGGGAAAGTTAGCGTGAAACATAATTAATGGCTTCAGCAAGTGGATGTCGGGCCGGTGTTTGGGAGAGACGTGAAGAGGAAAACTTTTAATAGTGACAAAGAATAAAGTCAGGTGAAGGTCCATGATCGCCTACGTCCTGAAATAATACAGCACATAAAAAAGAAGCGCTTAAAGGTTGGCTAGAAAAACAGATCTGCTGGCCGCCCCGACTATTTCATGAGGAAGCCAGTAGACATTTTCTCCATAGTCAGATATCACGGGAAAAAGAAAATTTGTGCAGTATCCATTTAAATATACGGTCTTGTGGCATATCCTGGATTGAATGACGTTGGAAGAAGTCTTGTGGTCATTGAGTCAATTGTAGGAATGAATGATTCGTCAATCAGATTAATTCCTTTCTCTTCTTCTTTAGCTTCAAGCAACATGAAATTCAATACAATTTCAAAATAAATATAACCATAGCATGGATCCTATTGATTGTTTGGATATGGTTGGCAACCAGTCTACCGCAGAAAGTAATGGCACACTACTGCAGGATGATATAGATGTTTTAATAAAACTACACTCTGTATTATCGTTATTTTATTATCCAATACCTTTATGTTTGAAGACGTTACTATCATCTGAAGTATGACAAAGTAAAAATTTTCTAGGAAATCACAATTATCCTTCTGTGGAAATTCCATGAGTTCCGCTCGTAATATAAGATTACAGTAAAGTAGCTTCTATGGACATTACTTTTATAGATATTTTGGTTATGGTCTGTGCATACGCCGCTTAATATAATATAAGATTACAGTAAAGTAGCTTCTATGGACATTACTTTTATAGATATTTTGATTATGGTCTGTGCATACGCCGCTTAATATAATATAAGATTACAGTAAAGTAGCTTCTATGGACATTACTTTTATAGATATTTTGGTTATGGTCTGTGCATACGCCGCTTAATATAATATAAGATTACAGTAAAGTAGCTTCTATGGACATTCCTTTTATAGATATTTTGGTTATGGTCTGTGCATACGCCGCTTAATATAATATAAGATTACAGTAAAGTAGCTTCTATGGACATTACTTTTATAGATATTTTGGTTATGGTCTGTGTATACGCCGCTTAATATAATATAAGATTACAGTAAAGTAGCTTCTATGGACATTACTTTTATAGATATTTTAATAAAATTACACTCTGTGTTATCGTTATTTTATTATCCAATACCTTTATGTTTGAAGACGTGACTATCATTTGTAGTATGACAAAGTAAAATTTTTCCAGGAAATCATAATTATCCTTCATTGGAAATTCCACGGGTTCGGCTAATGTTCTTATAATTGTGCTTGTCCTTTCCTCCGTTAGTTTGCACAATCGTCAGTATCTTACATATAACGAACTATACCGCATTTTGATCGCGTGTAAAGAGGGTTAAAGACACAACCTGGTTTTAGTCATGAAACGAAAGAAAGCGGAAAAAAATGAAAGATAGGAGAGAATCGAATTTAGATGATATGAACAGGTACTACAGATTGATCTCATCCAAAAGAGCGAGAAGTTAGGCGGCGGTGATGAAAAACATATTTTTCAGGCATACATTATCGAACAATGAAAACTGAGTAATGAACAAAATAAAATATCAACGTCTGTTGAATTACCTTAAAATTCTTAAGAAAAATGTTTGTAAGACGAGGAATTGGCTAGGAAATAAAAAGTATTAAATATATGTTTCAGAGTAATGGAAAAAGTCGTGAAATCATTTTATTTGTATTCGCTTACTTCTAAAAATAACGACCAGCATTCATATTTATGATTGTTACATGCAATTATTTAAATAGGTTTATTTTTTTTTATAATCATATCGACCCAAGCAAGGCATTTTACTGCAACTGTTTTGCAGGGTCTTCCATAGGAAAAAAGTTATGAGAAAGAGTGATAGGTTAAAGCTGGTGTCAAGAATTTAGTAAGAGGAGGAAGACTGTGTCCATAAAGTGAGGGATCAGTTTATATATTGATTGTAATGTAGAATTGATCCCCTACTTTATATTCACATTATAGCAGTATAGAAATGGTTTTTTTATATATAATCATATCGCCCCAAGCAAGGCATTTTACTGCCACTGTTTTGCAGGGGCTTACATAGGAGGAAAGTTATGAGAAAGAGTGATAGGTTAAAGCTGGTGTCAGGAAGTTGGTAAGAGAAGGGTGATTGTGTCCATAAAGTGAGGGATCAGTTTATATATTGATTGTAATGTAGAATTGATCCCCAACTTTATATTCACATTATAGTAGTATAGAAATTTTTTTATATATTATCATATTGCCCCAAGCAAGGCATTTGACTGCAGGGGGTTACATAGGAGGAAAGTTATAAGAGTGACAGGTTATAGTGGGTGTCAGGAAATGGGTAAGAGAAGGATGAGAATACTTATGAGAGTGGAGTGGACGGAGAAGGAAGCATGAGAGAGAGGGGGCGGGTTAGTGAAATAGAAGATGACTAGTGACTTTACATTTAAATTGTTAGAGATTGTAGTTGTCGGGAAAGCAAGTAAACGGAAGAGAATTCCACAGGCGGGATCTTCGAGAAAAGAAGTTATTGGAGTAGAATTTGCGTTTACAATTTATTAGTTTCACAGTAAAAGGGTGGGATCTAGTTGCTAATCTTGTTCGAGTAAATTTATATATAGGAGGCACCAGTGAGCTAAGTTCATCGGAACAGAAACCGTGAAAGTATTTGTAGAAGAGACACAGGGAAGCCACATTGCGCCGGTGAGAAACTGACTGTATCTAAACTGCCAATAGGGATTTGTTACATTACAGATTTTCCGTTGGATTTTGTCAAGGACACCTAGGTGGATAGCAGGAGCACCCGACCAGATATAGCAGCAGTATTCAATGCACGGGTGGATGGTAGATTTATATATGTGCAGGATTGTTTCAGACTGGAAAAAACTTACTGGTCCTACACAGAGAAACGACTTTCATAGCAGCGGATTTAGCTATGGATTCTATATAGTCATACCACTTGAGGTCTCTTGTGAGAGTTAAGCCAAGTTGACGAAGTGTTTTGCTTTCAGAGAGACTAGCCTGATCCATGCTGATGGGGGAAAGGAGGCATTGTCTGCGATGGTTATTAGCTGCTTCGTTTTGGAAGCATTAAAATTCACGAGACATTTCTTACCCAAGTCCGACACGGATCGGAGGTCCTTTTCAAGTTGATAACCTAACTTAAGGGAGTTTATTAAACGGTCGTCATGTAACCCACGCCACATATCTCCACCAAAAGGGAGATAAGTTCACTCTGTGTCCCTACATTATAGAACTCTCCTTTAAAATTTGCTAGTGTTTCGGAAATGTAATTAGATTTTTGCGTATTAAGGGTTGATATGTGCGTTGTGGCACAGTGGATATCAGCTCAGAACGAGAAACCGGGTAGCAGAGTTCGAATTTCAGTTGAATTCATTGTATTCACTTACGCGCAAATACCCTTGAGAAAGGTATTAATCCGTCTCTTCCTTCCAGTTATGGGTTAAATAGCAGGACAGATTGGGTTCTATAGCCTTGGTCGGCAACCAGTCTACCGCAGAAAGCAATGGCAACCTACTGCGGGATAATCTTCTGCCCAGTCAGTCATGTCTCTTTAGAGACATGATCGCCCCAACGTGTATCACGTATGGCACCTAAACTGACTGATTTCACTCGATTTGTGATTTTTTTTCTTTTACAATGTGTACCCATGAAAGTGCTTTGTGGTACAGTTGATATTGGCACGGAACGAGAAATCGGAGAAACGAGTTCGAATTCCAATTGAATTCCTCGCATTCACTTACGCGCAAATAGCCTTGGGTAGGGTATTAATCCGTCTCTTCCTTCAAGCCATAGGTTAAATAATAAGACAGTTTGGGTCCTATAGCCTTGGCAGGCAACCAGTCTACTACACAAAGCAATGCCAATCTACTGCGGGATAATCTTCTACCAAGTCAGTCATGTCTCTTTCCAGACATGATCGCTGAAGCTTGTATCATGTATGGCACTTAACTGACTGAATATATTTGTTGAAAATATGATTAAAGCTTCTGCTTGGAATAAAGTGGGGGATCAGTTTTATATTATTATGAAGTAATAAAGTGATCCCCCACTAATTACTCCTTAATAATATAATGCATCTGTTCCTCCTCTAGCTATGAGTCAAACAACAGGACAGATTAGGTTCTATAGCCTTGGTTAGCAACAAGTCTTCTGCAATGGCAACCTATTGGAGGTAAACTTCTGCCCATTTAGTCATGTCTCCAAAGCGTGTATCACGTGCGGCACTTAACTGACTGACTGAATATAATAGTTGAAAACTTGAATAAGCCTTCTACTGGGCATAAAGTGGGGGATCAGTTTTATATTGTTATGAAGTAACAAACTGATCCCCCACGCATTACTACTTAATAATATAATACATCTCTCCTCCACTCTAGCTATGAGACAGATAACAAGACAGATTGGATTCAATAGCCTTGGTTGTCAACCAGTCTACCGCAGAAAATAATGGCAACCTACTACTGGATAATCCTCTGCCCAGTTAGTCATGTCAATTTCGAGACATGATTGCCCAAATTTCGTATGGCACTTAACTGACTTCTTTTTGTCAAATTCATTTTACGACGAAAAAACTTATTTGATATTGATACCAGGAAATTAAAATGTGATTTACATCCATTCATTTTTCTTTCAGTCTCCGGTTTCGCTTTAACTGGAAACAACTATTGCTTTTTAGTCTTTTGTGCCAACGTCCAAAGAATCGTAGCTCCAGGACCATAGATTAGCTTTAAAGCTTTCATTCCACCGGGGCAACGCCGTGCTATACTGCTAGTCGCATTAAAAAATTGATTCTAAACAGTCACTCGTCTAGATCAATTCGGATCAATGCAGGTGGACTCCATTTTTAATATGACTCTTTTTGTTGTGTGCTCCTCCCCATTTAGCTATTGTGGTCATTCGTGAGGGCACATATAAAAAGGCCCTATGCGTCAACATTCGAACATGCAGCAGAACCGATGTGCTAGTGCATTTGAGAAATCTTAGTAAAGAAGATGCATTCTGGAGCAGTGATCAAGCCTAACATACTTCTGGATCAAATGTTGTTTTACCCTACAAAGGTGACTGCAGATTCTATCCCTGCCAGGAACACACTTTCTTTATTAAGATATATCAAATGCACAAGTCAACATACAGACTGTTTAATGAATAAAAATGGAGCATTTATTTCAAAGACAAACTCTCCATTATAATAATATAAATTCTGAAGTGTTTGGGATAAAGACTTTGAAAATTTTGTCGCTTGTTCTAAAACAATTCATAATCTGTTCTATAAAGTTAATTTTTATCATTTTTTTCCCCCTTTATATTACAGTCAGCATATCTCAAGCAGGTAAAAAAAAAAAAACTCTGTTGTATGTAAAGTCTTCTAGGGTGTTTGTTGTTGTTTTTAATTATTTTTTTTTGTTTACTCTACATTCTAAAGTCTTAACTTTTCATGGATGAAATTACTGGGTTTAAGGCTGATTTTTATTATTACTCCAGTAAAGATATTTACTTTCATATCATTTTTTTGTATATTATGCTCATTATCTTATCTTGCACAAACTGAGGTATGTCAAAAGTTCAATTGATTTTGCGATTCCGATGGCTACCATGCCCAAGTGCTTCGCGTGGTACAAACATTTGATGCGGCACTTCAAGGGCAGCCCCGCTGGTGGGGATCTCCCAGTTAGTGTGTAACTATAATATGATTTGTAAATGTCTTCTTGTTTTGATAATAAATTGAGAATGATTGTAATTTTGAATTAATTTGCGTGGTCCGAAAAATAATTTAAGAAAGTTGTAGAATTTTTTTTAAATTTAAGCGTATTATTAAACTGGCAGGGTGTGCGTTCTGGTGCAGTGAATATCGCTTCGGAAAAACAAATTGGAGTGCCGAGTTCGAATACCAGTTGAATTCCTTGCATTCACTTACGCACAAATAACCCTTTGAAAAGTATTAATCCGTCTCTTCCCAACAGTTATGGGTTAAATAATATGACAGCTTGGGTTCTATAGCTTTGGCTGGCAATCAGTCTACCTCCAAAAGCAATGTCAACTTACTGCGAAATAGTCAGTCATGTCACTTTCGAGATATGATCGCCCAAAGCGTGTTTCGCGTATGGCACTTAACTGACTGAGTGAATATAATAGTTGAAAACATAATCAAGGCTTTTACTGGGCATAAAGTGGGGCATCAGTTTCATATTATTATGAAGTAATAAACCGATTCCCCATAAAATTACTCCTTAATAATATAATACATCTCTTCTCCCTCTAGCTATGGGTTAAATAATAATACAGATTGGATTCTATAACCTTAGCTGGCAAACAGTCATCGCAGAAAGTAATGACAACCTACTGCGGGATAATCTTCTGCCTAGTCAGTCATGTCTCGAAAGA
Organism: Ascarosepion bandense; assembly: GCA_037127315.1. Lineage (NCBI taxonomy): Eukaryota > Metazoa > Mollusca > Cephalopoda > Sepiida > Sepiidae > Ascarosepion > Ascarosepion bandense. The sequence continues at coordinate 2,901,993 of JBBBDQ010001423.1, forward strand.
GACATGATCGTCTAAAGAGTGCTTCACATATGGCACTTAACTGACTGACTGAATATAATAGTTGAAAACATGATTAAGTCTTCTACTGGGCATAAAGTGGGTGCTCAATTTAATATTGTTATGAAATAATAAACTGATCCCCCACTAATTACTACTTAATAATATAATACATCTCTTCCTCCTTTAGCTAGGGATCAAATAACAGGACAGGTTGGGTTCTAAAGCCTTGGCGGGCAACCGGTCTACCGCAGAAAGCAATGTCAACCTACTGCGGGGTAATCTTCTGCCAAGTCAGCCATGTCTCGAAAGAGACATGATCAACCAAAGCGTATTTCACGTTTGGCACTTAAATGACTGACAGACTGACTAAAGTTGAGTCGAGGTGTTTAAATGTAGCCATGAATTCTATGCGAATAGTTTTCTTCTCGCACTTCTTCATGCATTCCAGCCAAATTTAAGATGTAAAAATTTAAATGAATTGTCAGTCATTATCAGCTGTCCACCCCCCACTTTTTTTTTTTGCCGCCCACTATTAATGTTTGTTTTCATAATTATTTCATATCCGGTTACCCCTTGTGTCTTAGTGTCTTTACTGACTTACAAAATGTGAATGAATACATTTGATACATTTTGAAAAATTCCTAAAGTGTTTCTTTGAATTTGTGACGGAATTGACATGAAACATTTTGCACAACGAACAGGATTTTTCTATTCTGTGATTTTTTCCCTCTCTTGTCAAACATAATACCCATGGCCAACATTCTTTTTTGCTGACTTTTTTTATGTTGCTCAATCCACATAAATCAAGTCATATTTGATACGATGGGTCGCGTGTATTGAATTGGAATCAGTACACCTGTAACCATTTGAAGGAACCGTAATGTTTCCCTTGGAGATTATGATTTGACCTGTCACATTGATTACAACTACAACCGTCTTTATTCACGATAAGCGACGTTTTTCAAGTTTTGTATTGCTTTAACATCTTATGATACTTGTAAGCAAATTTTAGTAACTGGAAGGAGATAGATTATACTTTTCCAAAATCTCATTCTAGCTTGTGTAGCTCTTGAGCTAGAATAAAAATTAATTGGAGTCGCACGTTAGGTTATATATATATATATATATATATATATATATATATATATATATATATATATATATATATATTAGCTTTCCATCCAAAAAAGGAAGAAATTCCACTGGTGCACAGTGGGTCACACTGAGAGATAAAAAAGATAGATGATGGCTGGGAATCAAGTAGATAAAAAATGGCAATTGAGGTTGCATTTAAATTTTAGAGATTGTAGTTATTCGGATGTCAAAGAAAAGATAAGAGATGGTTGAGAATCACGTAGATAAAAGATGGCAGTTGACGTTGCATTTAAACTTTTGGAGATTGTAGCTATCAGGATTTTGAAGAAATGATAAGAGATGGATGGGAATCAAGTAGATAGAAGATGGCAACTGATGTTGCATTTAAAAATTTGGAGATTGTAGCTATGAAGGAAGCAAGTGTTTAGAAGTGAGTTCCACAAACGGAAAGTGCGAGAAATTAAACTATTACAGTGGAAGATGACATTAACTTATACTATTTTTACCGTTAAATGGGTGGGAACATGACGCGAATACAGTCGCATGAGAACAGACATGTGGTCGGTGTACCAGAAAAAAATGCAGTTTCCACGGAACTACTTGAAGTAAAGTAAGAGGGAAGCCTAATCACGTCGGTGAGAAAGTGACTGAAATCGGACTGCCAGGTCTGGATCATCACGCATGTTGTTTTACTAATATATTTTCTTAATGTAGCGTCTCTGTATCTAAATTTATTTATAAATGGAACTTTGTCTGTGTGTGTGTGTGTGTCTGTGTGTGTGTATCCGTTACATATAGACTCCGAAACGGCTGAACTGATTTTCTTGAAAATTTACCCACTTGTACTATAAGCGTCTGCGAGTGTTCTTAGTTAGGTTTTGTGTCGAGGTACCCCAGATAAATATCGAAAATCGATAATCGAAAAAATCGGGTTATAGAAGGAGCGGTCCGATTTTAATGAAATTTCATACACTCATAGACAAAGACATAAGAAACGATTTTCAGAAGTTTCAATGTTGCAGTTCTTGCAATAGTGCAGAAAATCGATAATATATATATATATATTTATAAGGCAAGATGTTTCTGTGTGTGTCTGTTTAGCTGCCTGTATGTCTCTATTTTTTTCAGCCCTTTTATTTTAGCTTTTGCTTCGGGTTTGGCTCTAAGTAGGTATAATTGTAGTTCTTAGTCTCAGCCATGATATCATTTACTCAGAGGACTTATTTAGCCTTCAAAATTCAGTTTACGACAAAACAAGCTTATTTGATATCGATACCAGGAAATCAAAATTTGACTTACATCCAGTCATTTTGCTTTCAGTCTACGGTTTCGCTTTAACTGGAAACAACTATTGGTTTTTAATGTTTCGTGCCAACGTCCAAAGAGTCTGATCTCCAGGACCATGGATTAGTTTTCAAGCTTTCATTACACCCGAGCAAAGCCGCGCTATACTGCCAGTATATATATATATATATATATATATATGTGTGTGTGTGTGTGTGTGTGTGTGTGTGTGTGTGTGTGTGTGTGTGTTATAGGTGCGATTAGTAAATTGTCGCAATCATTTTATTACTTTAAATATTCTTTAGTCTGAACCTCAGGGCCATGGATTAGTTTCAAATATTTCATTACACCCGAGCAACGCCAGGCTATACTGCTAGTATATTATATTTTAACTTTATATTTACATTTCATTTAAAAAAAAAATACTCAGCTAGGGCGTCACGTCTTCTTATTTGAAGCTTGTCTATATTACAGGAACAACGAATCAAACTTTGTTGCATGTGTCTTCTATACAAACTATAAATAAATGTTTCACTCGTTCTCAGATTTCAGCTTGGGCGATCTTTAACTGGTGGACGGGGGTGGAACAAGTCTTTCCGAGTTGTACGCTTTACTTGAACAAGTCATTGAATGTTACAATGGCGTACGTTACCGAGTTGGGCCTCGATTGGCAACATGTAGACAATACTTGATTACATTTACTGTTGGTTAATCAATATTATAACCCTGGCGTTCCTCCTGAGGCGAAGTTCTTATTTCGAACTAGATGGGCGGGAAATGCTTAACCGAAATGTTTTATGAGTGTAAGAAAAAAAATGAAGAAAAGAATGAAACTAGAAAAGAAAGACTAATTATATTAGAGAGAGAAGGAGAAGTTTGTGAGAGAATCAAAGAGAGTGAAAACTGGAAAGAGAGAGACAGAAAGAAAAGAAAAAGTGGATTCAGGTAAAGGACATGTGGAAATGGGAGAAATGATGAGAAGTGCTGTTATGGGCTCGGAAGGAGAAATCCAAGAGCCAAGTTCGAATTCCGGTGGGATTTGTTACATTTACTTATCAGTCAGTTAAGTGCCATACGTGGTACACGCTTTAGGCGATCATGTCTCAAAAGAGACATGAATGACTGGGCAAACAGTCTACCGCAGAAAGCAATGGCAACCTACTACGGGATCATTTTCTGCCCAGTAGTCATGTCTCTTTCGAGACATGATTGCCCAAGCGTGTATCACGTACGGCACTTAACTAACTGACTAAATGTAATAGTTGAAAACATGATTAAGGCTTTACTGGGCATAAAATGGGGGCTCTGTTTTATACTCTTCTGAAGTAATAAACTGATCCCCCACTAATTACTACTTAATAATATAATACATCTTTTCCCTCTCTAGCTCTGAGTCAAATAACAGGACAGATTGGGTTCTATAGCCTTGGCTGGCAAACAGTCTACCGCAGAAAGCAATGGCAACCTACTACGTGATAATTTTTTGCCCAGTAGTCATGTCTCTTTCGAGACATGATTGCCCAAGCGTGTATCACGTATGGCACTTAACTGACTGACTAAATGTAAAATTAGAGAATTTGAAAATCAGGAAACTCATCAGATGGTGTTCGTTCCTGGTTGTTTAGACAGAGATATGGAGCTTCCTTCCTTCCTTCCTTCCTTCCTTCCTTCCTTCCTTATTTCCTTCTTTTCTTCCTTCCTTATTTCCTTCCTTCCTTATTTCTTTCTTACTTTCCTTCCTTCCTTCCTTCATTCCTTATTTCTTTCTTTCCTTCCTTCCTTCCTTCCTTCCTTCTTTCCTTCCTTATTTCCTTCTTTTCTTCCTTCCTTATTTCCTTCCTTCCTTCCTTTCTTATTTCCTTCCTTATTTCCTTCTTTTCTTCCTTCCTTATTTCTTTCTTACTTTCCTTCTTTCCTTCCTTCCTTCCTTCCTTATTTCTTTCTTTCTTTCCTTCCTTCCTTCCTTCTTTCCTTCCTTATTTCCTTCTTTTCTTCCTTCCTTCCTTTCTTATTTCCTTCCTTATTTCCTTCTTTTCTTCCTTCCTTATTTCTTTCTTACTTTCCTTCCTTCCTTCCTTCCTTCCTTCCTTATTTCTTTCTTTCCTCCCTTCCTTCCTTCCTTCCTTCCTTCCTTATTTCCTTCCTTCCTTCCTTATTTCTTTCTTACTTTCCTTCCTTCCTTCCTTCCTTCCTTATTTCTTTCTTTCCTTCCTTCCTTCCTTCCTTATTTCTTTCTTTTCTTCCTTCCTTATTTCCTTCCTTCCTTCCTTCCTTCCTTATTTCCTTCTTTTCTTCCTTCCTTATTTCTTTCTTTCTTTCCTTCCTTCCTTCTTTCCTTCCTTATTTCCTTCTTTTCTTCCTTCCTTATTTCCTTCCTTCCTTTCGTCACTCATTCGTAAATTATTCTCATCTCTCTTAAGCCATTCGCGGTCGTCTTCAACTTTCCCCTAACCATTCCTCCCCATGCAAGTACACCTTTCTATTCCATGTGCAGCACTCATATATAGGCAGTTGCATAGCGCTGCTAGTATCAATATTAGTGATCTTTAGTTCTTTTTGGTCCCCTATTATAGTGGTCAGTTTTATAAAGTGCAGTTCGTGTCTACTGCATTCAAAATTGCTTATCAACTCAGCAGTTTGACTCAATATTGAAAGAGTCAGGTTGAATTTAATATTGCTTAACAGGCGGAATACAATGGCAGTCACGAGCGAATAAAGAATGAATCAAGAAAACCTAATAAGAAGGAATTAATACAAGAAAGAATGAAGGAAAGAAAGAATGAACGAACGAAAGAATGAATCAAAGAATGCATGAACGAAAAAAGTATGAAAGAAAGAATGAATTAATGAATGAATGAATAAATAAATGAATGAATGAATAAACAAATAAAAAGAATGAATTCGAAGTGTCGAAATGTAAAATATGAAAGAAATATATTAAAAAAATAGAAACTGGAAAAAGAAGAAGAGGAAAAAGGAGACGACAAAGAAGAAAAATAATGACGAGGAAGAAGTAGAAAACAACAACAACAACGAGATGATAATACAAAATGAAGAAGAACAAAAAAAGAAGACCGACGTCGACGAAGAAGAAGAAAAAGAAGAAACGAGGAAGAAGAACGTGGAAGAAAAAGAAAAAATGAAGAGAAGAACGACTACAAAGAAAATGAAGAAGAACGACGACGACGACGACGTCGACGAAGAAGAACGATGAGGAAGAAGAAAAAGAAAAACGAGGAAGGAAAACGTAGAAGAAGAAGAACAACAACAACGAAGAAGAAGAAGATAAAAAACGATTGAGAAGAACGTAAGAGGTGAAGAAGAAAAACAAGGAAGAACGACGACGACGAAGATAAACAATGACGAAGAAGAAAAAGAAGAAAAACAAGAAAGGAGAACGTGGAAGAAGAAGAAAAAAAAACGAGGAAGAAGAAAAGAAGAACGATAACAAAAAAGAAAAACGAAGAAGAAAAGAATGAAGAAGAAAAATTGTGAAAAAGAAGGAGGATACGATGTTGAAAAAAGAAAAAATTACGGAGCAGAATTAGAAAAGCAACAACTAGAAAGAACAACGACGAAGAAAAAGAAAATAAAACGAAGAAGAAGAAGAAGAAGAAGAAGAAGAAGAAGAAGAAGAATGGCAAAAAAAACCGGCTCCGAAGAATAAAAAGAAAATGACGAAAAATAATAGAAGATGGCTTAGGACAAATACTTGGTATTGGTCGATAAGATAGCACTAGAAAAAATGAGGATTAAGAAAAGAATCTGGTTAAATAAAAGCAAGAAGAAAAAAGGAAAAAATTCAGGCAGTGACCACGCTCTCTTTAATAGATTTCTTGCTGGTAATGCTAGCCACTCGCTGTAGTAAGTCCACCCCCAGACGCACACAATGTGTTTCTCTTTGCAGGTGAATGCTTGCAAACCCATGCATAAACGAGGCCAATACTTGCCCATGAAATCAATTCATAATGCTGGTTACTTATATTCGCCATTAAATAGCCCAAAGCATCATGTCGTCAAATTAACCACACGAAGCACACACACACACACAAACGCGCGCAAACACACATCCACACACACACACAGATAGATACATATATAGATAGATCTATCTAAACTTATTTATAAATGGAACTTTGTCTGTGTGTGTGTGTCCGTTACCTATAGACTCCGAAAAGGCTGAACCGATTTTATTGAAAATTTTACACTGTTGCACTATAAGCGTCTGCGAGTGTTCTTAGGTAGATTTTGTGTCGAGGTACCCCCGATAAATATCGAAAATCGATAATCAAAAATCGATAATCGAAAATCGAAGGAGGGTCCGATTTTAATCAAATTTGATACACTCATAGACAAAAACCTAAGAAACGATATTCAGAAGTTTCGAGGTTGCCGTTCTTACAATAGTGCAGAAAATTTGATATCGATACCAGGAAATCAAAATTTGTCTTACATCCATTCATTTTTCTTTCAGTCTACGGTTTCGCTTTAACTGGAAACAACTAGTGCTTTTTAGTCTTTCGTGCCAACATCCAAAGAGTTTGAGCTCCAGGACCATGGATTAGTTTTCAAGCTTTCATTACACCCGAGCAACGCCGGGCTATACTGTTAGTAGATAGATAGATAGATAGATAGATAGATAGATAGATAGATAGATAGATAGATAATGAGCAGGTTGAGATAGATAGATAGATAGATAGATAGATAGATAGATAGATAGATAGATAGATAGATAGATAGATAGATAGATGCAGGTTGATGCAAATAAATATAGTCACTAGTACATGACTATTCATTGCCTAAACAATCAAAGTTATTCTTGATTCAATAAGTGTTGGTCACAACAAAAAAAGGCATTGCTCGAAGGGTTTCTTTTTGTTTAAATACATTTTTCATCCGGCAATAAAAGATTGGCCCTCGGCATAGCTTCACTGCAAATAAAATCACGACTGCTCACAGAGAAAGCAAATTATTTAAAAAAAGACTTCATCTCCAAGAAAACATATTTTTACAATATTATGTTTGTTCACGAAGAAGTTGATCATCTATTTTCTACAACTTAAAAAAATGATAATTTCACACCAAGCAATGCTAAAAAGCCCCTAATACGCAAGAGGGGGGGAGAGTGAGAATATAAAGAAATAATTATTATTACGGAAAACGGATAAAAAAAAATGGAATTAAGGAGATAGAATTATCGATATTGGGCGGACCTGTAGGTCATTACCCCCACCTGTAAATTTGTTGATTATCTTTTCTTTCTTTTTTTTTTACTTTTTTCTGTCTATTCTTATCGATTAGTACTTAGTTTCCGATTTTCAAAACAATTTGGAAAAAATTCAATATTTAAAGATTTTGGGTGCTCAGATTCTCATACAACGTTATAGTAAATCGATCCTCCATTTTGGAAACACTCGATTCAAGTTGTTGCCCTTTTTCTTTTTTTTTCAAGATTTGTAGGAAATTAGTGTAAAAAATCGTTCCGAAAATGTTTTTAATCAATTTTTTTTAGAATAGAAATTATTTTAAAGACTCTCTGTCAATTGTTTTTTAATGTTTTGCATGTCATATTTTTCATTCAAATTTTTTTTTACAACAGGAATTATTTTAAAGAAACTCTTTCCAAAACTTCTTTTAATCTTTCAAATAACTTATTTTTCATTGATATGAAAAAGGGATAATTAAAAATTTTTCATGTCTTTGTCGATTATCAATAGGTTAAATAGGAGGAGAGATTGGGTTCTGTAGCCTTGGTTGGCAACCAGTCTCCCGCATAAACTAATGGCAACCTATTGCGATATATTCTTCAGCAGAGTCATTCAAGGATCGAAAGAGTTGAGTTTGAGTTCGAGTTTTGTTTAACGGCATATCAACATCTCTGTGGGTCATTTAATGCTAAAAAGTTGGGGTTTTAAGGTATTTTTTGTATTCATATCACCCCGAGCAAGGCGGTAACGCCACTGATGTGCAGGGGGCTACGTAAGAGTGAAAAGATTGGTAAAGAGAAAGCCGGAAACCACATCCTAAACAGGGAACAAGAGATGAGCCTCTACACCTGTTCAATAGACGTGGGTGGAGTGTGAACCGGGCGATAGTTTAGTCTATCTACTCCAATTGAAAGAAAAAAAAAGAAAAGAGTGAAAAGATTGGAAAACAGAAAGCCGGAAATCACATCCTAAACAAGGAACAAGGGATGAGCCTTTACACCTGTTCAATAGACGTGGGTGGAGTGTGAACCGGGCGATAGTTTAGTCTATCTACTCCAATTAATTTATTATGTTCCGTTGCACTGAGAAGGTTGATTTTGTCAGATTTTGATGAAAGAGTTGTTTTTATTTTTTCATTTTTCCCCTGTTATTTTAGAAATCTAAAGACGTCTTCTAGTTTTGTATTCACAAATATATTGCTGGGAATTTTTTTCCTTCAATGAGTTATGGTAATAGTTTTTTCCTTCAAAAATGTATATTTTTTACATAAAAGACAATTCTTATGTATAAATTATTATAAAAGTATTTTATTATACTTTCGTAGTGTTTTCACCCCAGTTTGGGGGTTAACTATTTGCCCATAGCTGGGACCCTAACTGGTGCTACCGTTCCTGGTTAGGGTGGACCTGGGAACAACAGTAATTAAGATGTGGTTTCATGCCCCTCTCAACCTCCTAATCAGAGGCCTTGCTGCTGGATGTAGTTTATCGTCATACCCAGGACCAGGATCGAGAAAGTATAAGCGCCCAAGCGTGTATTACGTATGGCACTTAACTGAGTGACTGTATATAAGAGTTGAAAACATGTTTAAGGCTTTTACTGGGCAAAATGTGGGGGATCGGTTTTATATTGTTATGAAGTAATAAACTCATCCCCCATTAATTACTACTTAATAATATAATACATCTCTTTACCCTGTAGCTATAAGTCAAATAACAGGACAGATTGGGTTCTATAGCCTTGGCTGGCAACCAGTTTACCGCAGAAAGCAATGGTAACCTACTGCGGAATAATCTTCTGTCCAGATTGTCCAAAGCCTTTGTCAAGTATGGTCCTTAACTGACTGAATATAATAGGTGAAAACATGATTTGGGATTCTACTCGGTATATAATAAAGGATCGCTTTTATATTTTCATGAAGTAATAAACTGACCCCCTACTAATTAGTACTTAATAATATAATACATCTTTACCCCCTCTAGGTAAATAACAGGACGATTGGGTTCTATAGCCTTGGCTGGCAACCAGTCTGCCGTATAAAAAATGGCAACCTACTGCTGGAAAATTTTCTGTTCAGTCAGCCATATCTTTTGAGAGATATTTTTTTTTAATCATTTCACCCCGAGCAAGGCGGAAACGCCACTGATGTGCAGGGGGCTACATAAATGTAAAAAGATTAATTAGAAAAGAGTGAGGAATACAAACTAGTTAGAAAGGAACAATAGAAAGCTGAGAAAGCAGGTGCAATGACAGATACATAGGTGGAGAGAAAGGGAAGGTTATACAGAGGAGGGGAGAGAGCTAGAGTCCAGTGGTTAGTAGATGAGTATTGACTTTGCATTTAAATTTCTGGAGGTTGTAACCGTCAGGAAAGCAAGAATACGGGAGCGAGTTCCACAGGCGGGAAGTGCGAGAGAAGAAGCTGCAGGAGTAGAATTGTCGTCTGCATTTGGCTAACCTGACTGTGAATGGGTGGGACCCAGTTGCCAGTCTGGTTGCACGACTAAACACCTGTTGAGGAGACATCAGTGACTTAAGTTCGTCTGAGCAGAAGCCATGAAAGTATTTATAGAACAGACAAAGGGAGGTCACATTTCGACGATGGGGAAGTGGCTGCAGTCGAGCCGCCAGATCAGTACCTATCACATTACAGACTCTCCTTTGGAGCCTGTCGAGAACACTGAGGAGAACGGCAGGGGCACCTGACCATAAATGGCAGCAGTAAACCATGCACGGACGGATTGCCGAAGCGTTTATCACGTATAGTACTTAACTAATATAATAGTCGGAAACATAAATAATGCTCGGCATAATGTGGGGGATCGGTTTTATATTGTTATAGTTAAGAAACTGATCCCCCTCTAATTACTCCATATTAAAATAATAATCATGTATGTCACTTCACTGACTGATTGTAAATCAGCAGATATCGAGTTTATTTCGGAATTTTTTGCCTGTTTGAAATTCAAAGTTGTCTTTCTAGACTGGCTGACAGCCAATGTTAGGAATCTCTGGCTACCTTGATCAGAATAATAAAAGACCCGTTAAAAATAATCCTGATACACACATTTAAAAAGGTGCAGGCAATCAATCGCACAAAGAAGATAGTATTGAACGGACTTGCCTCCCAATGCCAACACACGAAATCAGGTGTCCCTCAAGGCTCTATTCTAGGTCCCATGCTTTTCCTTATCTACATTAACGATCTCCCCAATGTAATAAAATCCGAAGTAGGCATATATGGTGACGACACTACGGTTTACTCTCACATCGATCAAAAATCTTCCGAGGCTGACAAAGCAAACCTCGCTGCCGAGCTTGAAAAGGATCTCCAATCAGTGGCGTACTGGGGTAAGAAATAGCTCGTGAATTTTAATGCTTCCAATCACAGACAAACGCTCTCCCCCCATTTGCATGGATCAGGCTAGTCTCCCTGAAAGCAAAACACTGCACCTCCTCGGCTTATATCTCGCAACAGACTACAAGTAGAATGACGATATAGAATCCATATCGAAATCCGTTGCTAAAAAGGTCGGTTTTCTGTGTTTGGCCAGGAAGTTTTTCCTGGCTGAAACAATCTTGCACATATATAAATCTACCATCAGCCCGTGTATTGAATACTGCTGCCATATCTGGTCGGGTTCATCTGCTATCCATCTCGGGGTACTTGACAAAATTCAACGGAGAATCTGTAATGTGATCGATCCCGACTTAGCATCCACCCGTGCATTGAATACTGCTGCCATATCTGGTCGGGTGCTTCTGATATTCACCTAGGGGTCCTTGACAAAATCCAACGGAGAATCTGAAATGTGATCGCTCCCGACTTAACATCCGTCCGTGCATTGAATACTGCTGCCATATCTGGTCGTGTGTTTCTGATATTCACTTAGGGATCCTTGACAAAATCCAACGGAGAATCTGTAATGTGATCGCTCCCGACTTAGCATACGTCCGTGCATTGTATAGTGCTGCCATATCTGGTCGGGTGTTTCTGATATTCACCTAGGGGTCCTTGACAAAATCCAACGGAGAATCTGTAATGTGATCGCTCCCGACTTAGCATACGTCCGTGCATTGTATAGTGCTGCCATATCTGGTCGGGTGTTTCTGATATTCACCTAGGGGTCCTTGACAAAATCAATGTGATCGATCCCAACTTAACAGCTCAAATACAGTCACTTTCTCACCGGCGCAATTTGGCCTCCCTGTGTCACTTCTACAAATACTTTCACGGCTTCTGCTCCGATGAACTTAGCTCATCAGTGCCCCCTATATACGAATTTACTCGAGGCACAAAATTAGTAACTAGGTATCGTCCTTTTACTGTGTAACACATAAAAATTAAATTCTGCTCCAACAGCTGCTTTTCTAGCATTTCTGGCATGTGGAATTCCCTCCCGTTTACTTGCTTCCCCGACAACTACAATCTCCAAGAATTTAAATGTAAAGTCAATCGTCATCTCCTATCTCACTAACGTGCATCCTCTTTCTCATGGAATTCCCTTCCGTTTACTTCCTTTCCTGACAGCTACAATCTCCAAGAATTTAAATGTAAAGTCAATCGTCATCTCCTGTCTCACTAACCTGCATCCTCTCTCTCATGCTCCTTTCTTCGTCCACTCCACTCTCATCAGTAATCTCATCCTTCTTTTATCCACTTCCTGACACCCCATATAACCTGTCACTCTTTCTCATAACTTCCCTTCTATGTAACCCTCTGCAAAACAGTGGTAGTAAAATGCATTGCTTGAGGCGATAGGATTATTTAAAAAATGACTGTTCGAGGTTTCAGACAATATTTTTTTCATAAACGAAGCTTGATATACGGAGAAGTGCTGTTGGGGTAACCTTTTTAGAGAATTCTTCGTTTAGAAGGATTCGACAAAGGTCTTAGAAAGTTTGTGTCAATCAGAGAATCAGAAAAACGGCAAAAAATACACGTGGGAAAGTTATTCCTCTCTCCAGTTATGTTAAATAATAGGACAGATTGGGTTCTGTAGCCTTGGCTGGCAACCAGTCTACCACAGAAAGGAATAACAACCTACTGCCGGGTAATCTTCTGCTCCTCTGTCATGTCTCTTTCGAGACTAACAGACTGAATATAATATTTGAAAACATGATTAAAGCTTATTCTTTGCAGAAAGTGGGTGTTCAGTTTTATATTGTTATGAAGTAATAAACTGATCCCCCACTAATTACTACTTAATAATATAATACATCTCTTCGCCCTCTAGCTATGGGTTAAATAATAAGACAGATTGGATTCTATAATCTTAGCTGGCAACCAGTCATCGCAGAAAGTAATGACAACCTACTGCGGGATAATTTCTGCCCAGTCAGTCATGTCTCGAAAGAGACATGATCGTCTAAAGAGTGCTTCACATATGGCACTCAACTGACTGACTGAATATAATAGTTGAAAACATGATTAAGGCTTCTACTGGGCATAAAGTGGGTGCTCTATTTTATATTGTTATGAAATAATAAACTGATTTCCCGCTAATTACTACTTAATAATATAATACATCTCTTCGCCCTCTAGCTATGAGACAAATAACAGGACAGATTGGGTTGTATAGCCTTGGCTGGTAACCAGTCTTCTGCAGAAAACAATGGCAACCTACTGCAGGATAATCTTCTGTCCTGTCAGTCATGTCTCTTGAGAGACATGATCGCCCAAGCGTGTATCACGTACGACACCTGACTGATTTATAGTATATATTTATATATATTTTATATATATATGTGTGTGTGTGTGTGTGTGCAAATAAATAAACAGTGATCTTTACTATGAGTGGATTAGCCTTTCGATTAAACGATTAAACGATTAGCCTTTTTTTAATTTTTAAATAGGAATTTTTTGACACTTCTTTGCTCTTTTACAACGAGACGATGAATAAATAAACAAGTGCGACTCACTTTTCAAAGGAATGCTGCTGTCAGTTAAAAAGCTCCCTGCGGACAAAAAATTTAACCGTTTCGTATCGTTAATGACATCAGATGCGTGCTTTTGGAATCGTCATTCAACAGCTTAGTGTATTAAAAACGTCTTTGGGTTTACTACGAGTTTATAGTTTCCACAAGGTTCCCTCTAATCAACCGTAACAACAGCAGTCGACGGATTTCTTATTTTATTTTTGTTTCATTTGGAAAGGACACAGGCATGTCCGTAAATACCGATTTTAAATTATTTTTCTTCAATTGAGACGAAAAGGCTAATATTTGATATATATCATCATTCTTATTGACACTAGTTTTTTCATTTTCTTGTCTTTTTATTCAAAAAATTTCATTAACAGACCTATTCAATGAATTATATTTTATTCTCCCAGCTATGGGTTAAATATCAAGTCAGTTTTGATTCTCTTGCTGTGAAGTGAGAACAAGATTAGAAGAAGATTTCTGGATCCTTAACTAGCCTAGTATCTCTTGTCATAGACACCGATAATGAAATAAATGTGGTACCTTAATAACTCTAATTGCTTCAAAAGATTCGTGATGTGACGTGACATTTGATTAATTCTAAAATAAAAATAAACAATGACATTTTATTGATTGCAAATGTTCAAAATAACCAACTGCGTAGTTTTGATATTTTTAAATATTTTAAAACGATTTTAAAAATTCTTATAACCATTTATCTCTGAATTTGCGGCGATTTATAAACTCAGAAATAATTTGGAATTTTTTCAAATGCTTTCTTCACGATGTTATTGTGTCGAAATGTTGCTACCTTGCAAATGAATACGATACATGACTCTGTTGTATAACCGATCGACCCATGCGTGGTGTGAATTTTCACACAACGATTACTTTCAAATTGAACTATCTTTTTTTTCCTTTTTTTTTTTTAATCATATCACCCCGAGCAAGGCGATAACGCCACTGATGTGCAGGGGGCTACGTAAGAATGAAAAGATTAGAAAAAAAAGAAAGCCGGAAAACACATCCTGAACAGAGAACAAGGGATGAGCCTCTACACCTGTACAATAGATGTGGGTGGAGTGTGAACCGGGCGATAGTTTAGTCTATCTACTCCAATTGAGAAAAAACAAATGAAAAAGAAAAAAAAAAGAAAAGTGAAAAGATTGGAAAAGAGAAAGCCGGAAACCACACCCTAAACAGGGAACAAGGGATGAGCCTCTACACCTGTTTAATAGACGTGGGTGGAGTGTGAACCGGGCGATGGTTTAGTCTATCTACTCCAATTGAGAAAAAAAAATGAAAAAGAAAAAAAATGAAAAAGAAAAAAAAAAGAAAAGTGAAAAGATTGGAAAAGAGAAAGCCGGAATCCACATCCTGAACAGGGAACAAGGGATTAGCCTCTACACCAGTACTATAGCCGTGGGTGGAGTGTGAACCGGGTGATAGTTTAATCTATCTACTCCAATTGAGAAAAAAATGAAAAAGATATATATATATATATATATATATGAGGAGTATAATCGCAATACTGCTTCAAAAGCAGACAAGCAAAAAAGATTTAGAACCTGAGCAAAATAGAATTTAAAAAATAAACAAATAGATAAAAATAGAAACCCTTAGAATTTTAAACACAAATAAGGCGTAAAGAAAAGACTTTGATTGAAGCCAAGAAAAGCCTAAATTGAAAGAAAAAGTGAAGGAATAAATAAAAGAAATCATTTTAAAAATGCGAAAAAATGGGAAAATAAGAAAAAAAAATGAACGTTTCAAATCCGAAAACCAGTTACTTCACGGGCAACAATTTATAAACGTGTAATAAAATAGAGTCCGAAATGGCCAGCAATTAAAACACGACCAATTTAAAACGAATCTGCTGAGAAACCTTGTAAAATAAAAAATTAAAAAATTACTAAAATGACGCCGTTATGAAAAACGACTGATTGATCCCCCACAAGAAGAGAACGTAATAAAACAAAAGAGAAAAGTAATACAAAAAAACAGACTTTTGCTTAAAAAAAAAATTAAAAAAAAAAAAACAGCAAAGAAAGATTTTTTTCACTGTGAAGATAAAATATAAGAAGACAACCCAAAACATGTCCGATCTCGGGAAGTTACAGATTGAAATACAGTAAAGAAAGACGGTGATTTTTTTTTTAATCAGAGAAAAATAGGAAGAAAATGAATGTTAATCGATTGGGAAGATGTAAAAATTAAAAAGAAACATTAAACAAATCATTAATTGAAATTAAAGCAGCAATGAAAAGCCAAAATTGATGAAGATTTTGGAAGGGTATATAATCATACACACTCACACACTTATATATCAGTCAGTTAAGTGCCATACGTGAAACACGCTTGGGCGATCATGTCTCTTTCGAGACATGACTGACTGGACAGAAGCTTATCCCGTAATAGGTTGCCATTGCTTTCTGCGGTAGATTGGTTGCCATCCAAGGCTATAGAACCCAATCTGTCCTGCTATTTAACCCGTAACTGGAGGAAAGTATCTTTCCCAAGGGTATTTGTGCGTAAGTGAATGCAATGGGTTCAGCTGGAATTCGAACTCGGCTCCCCGATTTCTCGTTCCGAGCCGATATCGACTGCACCACAACGCACATCCTGGAATAAACACTTTACATGGCATTTTTCAAAACAAAATGCAATCAAGAATTATTTATCTATAATTTAGAAGATTTTTTAATAGAAATTTTAATTGAAAACACGATTACATTGAATCAATAGCTAAATCCACTGCTAGGAAGGTTGGGTCACTGCCGGGCCAGGGATTCTTTCCTGCCTGAATCCATCTTGCACATCTACAAATCCGATCCATCCGTGCATGGAATGTTACTATCATATATGGACAGGTACCCCCGATGTTCATCTCAGTGTTCTCGACAGGCTCCAAAGGAGAATCAGTAATGTGATATGTAACGACTTATCGGCTCGACTCCAGCCACTTTCTCACCGACAGGATGTGGCTTCGTTCGCTCTGTTCCATAAATATTTTCATGACTTCTGCTCCGACGAACTTAAGTCACTGGTGCCCCTGCCACAGGTGTTCATTCGTGCAGCCAGACTAGCAACTGGGTCCCACCTATTCACAGTTAGATCAAACAAATGCAGCCGACAATTCTACTCCAACATTTTCTTCTCTCGCACTTCCTGCCTGTGGAACTCCCGTCTATATTCTTACCTTCCTGATGGCTATAATTTCCAGGAATTTAAATGCAATGTCAATACTCATCTCTTAACCACTTGACTCTTTCTACATCACCTTGTATATCTTTTCCTTTCTCTCCACCTTTGCAACTGTCATCACACCTGTATTCCCCTCCTTCTCTTGCTCCTTTCTCTGACACTCCCTGTAACTGGTTCGTCTTTCTCTTTACTCTTCTTCTATCTCACCATTTACTTTTATGTAGCCCCCTGCGCATCAGTGGCGTTACCGCCTTGCATGGGGTGAATAAGTAATTAAATAAATAAATAACAACATGAGAAGCATATGCTTTTCTACAAATCACTATATATATCAAACATTCATCTTCTGCCATCAATTTTATATTATATCATAGTGGAAATAGGGTTTTGATTTCTTTAAATAGAAAAATGCACACGCGAATTTCAATGGCGCTTTGCAAATGAGGGCTTAAAATGAACGCTCCTTTTTAAAAACAACACAAACACGGTTAGACAACCGAATGCTTTTTTAACCCAGGGTTGAAACCCGACTCAACTGGCGTTAGTCGGCGATTCTACCTCCGAGATATGGGCGAAGTGAAAGAACAAGTAGATTAAAAAAAATATATTGTAAGTTTGTTATTACAATGTTATTACAATGGTTCTATCACTACACAAAAGTTTTTAACAAAATTGTTACTCTTCAAGTGATATGTTAAAAAACAAATGAGGAATAAGGAAAACCTTTGTTCTGAAACATCCAAATTTGTGTGGAGCGATACTATGCTTTAATAAATCATTGTAATAACAAAATTACAATATCTGAACTTATTTATAAATGGAACTTTGTCTGTGTGTGTGTGTGTGTGTGTGTGTGTGTGTGTGTGTGTGTGTGTGCGCGCCCGTTACTTATAGACTCCGAAACGGCTAAACCGATTTTCTTGAAAATTTACACAGTTGTACTATAAGCGTCTGCGAGTGTTCTTAGCTAGGTTTTGCGTCGTGGTACACCCGATAAATATCGAAAATTGATAATCGAAAAATTCGGGTTATAGAAGGAGTGGTCCGATTTTAATCAAATTTGATACACTCATAGACCTTGACATAAGAAACGATATTCAGAACTTTCAAGGTTGCAGTTCTTACAATAGTGCAGAAAATCGATTATATATATATATATATATATATATATATATATATATATATAAAAGCAAGATGTTTGTGTGTGTGTCTGTTTATCTGCCTGTATGTCTGTATTTTTTCAGCCCTTTTATTTTAGTTTTTGCTTCGGGTTTGGCTCTAAGTAGGTATAATTGTAGTTCTTAGTCTCAGCCATGATATCATTTACTCAGAGGACTTATTTAGCCTTCAAAATTCAGTTTACGACGATAAAAACTTATTTGATATCGATACCAGGAAATCAAAACTGGACTTAAATCCATTCATTTTTCTTTTAGTCTACGGTTTCGCTTTAACTGGAAACAACTATTGCTTTTTAGTCTTTCCTGCCAACGTTCAAAGAGTCTGAGCTCCAGTACCATGGATTAATTTTAAAGTTTTCATTACGCCCGAGCAACGCCGGGATGTACTGCTAGTATATATATATATATATATATGTGTGTGTGTGTGTGTGTGGTAGAATGCAGTGATAGATGGATGTCGGCAAAAATAGAAATAAAAGATCGGGTCTCTCGAACAATTAAACAAAGAAAAAAGCAAAAGAATGGAAAGTTTCCCTCGCTTTGAAATTCACGAACTGATTTTAATTAAATAAAGCTACAATTTTAATTTCATGTTAGTAAATGTTTTTCGTGTTGTTTTGCTTTTGTTTTTTACCACATTTCCACCCACGCCACATCCACTAACAAGAAAATCCTTTTTGGAAATTAAACAATTTAAAGTGGATCTTTTCTTCAAATTTTGAGATGACGTCTTTCTTTTCTTACTTATTTTTTTTTTAGATTCAAATTAAATTTAAGCCTCGACCAGGTTTCGGCATGGTTCACCTACAAATTGAACAATTATTTTTGCATCGATTGTTAATAAACTGAAACAAAAGTTGTCTGTAGGCGCTCAGCGGAAAATAAATATTTGTGTAGGCTAAAAACGGGTTTTACTTTACATACAGTTTTCAGTGCAGACAGGAAGTACATTAATTAATGCATTTAGAGTACAGACAGTGTGACAGTGAAATATGAAGTAGCCTTAGAATAGCGATTGACGCTTAGCAAAGTATTTAAAACAAGAAAATTTTATTTGAAAAAAAGAAAAAAAAATGAACTCTTGTCAAGGGTCCTTACCTATAACTCCATATTGAACTCTTCTTAACACTATATATACTACGCCACTCAAAAGAGAGACAGAGAGAGAGTCGAGTCGAGTCGAGTCGAGTCGAGTCGAGTCGAGTTGGTAGTAGTTCTCTCCAAGCCAGACTGGCAGTCATACTAAGACCTTCCATATTTTGTATTGTTATATCTTATAAATATATATTTGTTATTTCTACCATTCTGGTCGTGTTGTTCTTTTCCAACTTTAAACTGGTCCATAACAACTCTATTTTGTAATATCAGCAGTGAATGCTGGATAATTTCTGTACAGATAAGGAAGAGACTTGAATCAGGAAAAATATGTTACTACAGAATGCATGTGGAAAAAAATTAATACTATGGAATGAACATGTGACCATCGATAAAGTTTTGGAAGAAATCCAAACAAAAATGACATTTATGCTTAGCGGCAGAAAGAGAGAGTTGAAGTTTCTAGTGCCTATGACGAGGAAAGGGAATGGCAAGATAGAACTGACTAAACGTAATTGTTGGGGATTCACCCCTTTTTCACGCAACTCTATGGACTCTTTCATGGTATACAAATAATTTTTCCTCCACAGAGCAGGTTATTTTTGTTAGAGTTGCTGAGACTCTTCAACTATAACACTGTCAGCCCTCTGCAGGGAGCAATAACCCAGTCGTGGTTGCGCCAAAGGGTAGAACCACGACTGGGAAAAAATAGATATTTTTTGGCCGGGCCATATAGCCCGGAAATCCCAGTCAAAACTCACCATGTGTCATATGTTGCCCTTACTGGGAGGGACAACTAAATATAATTGTTGTTAGAGCTGGTGTTTGTCAGAGCAGTTGTACCGCCGCTCGTTGGCCAACAAGAATATAGACTATTACCCGGACTTACTTCTTATATATATTTGACTCCTACTAACAAGTATTCTTGAATTTACTAACCATGTACAGGTTGTATATCTTTTGTTTAATATAGTTACTTTTTTTCTCTCATATCTGTTTTGTGTTATTCTTATATTGTGTATTTTTCTAAACAAGAATCCACAACAGTTATCTTAAAAGCAATTGCATAACCGACATAATGATCTTATGCGAATGATTTTCAGAAAAGCGGTTAGGAGAGATAGCAAAAAAAAAAAAAAATTAAGAGCTACCAGGACAGAAAGTTGTGGAGAGCCATTTTCTGAGGGGCACACAACAGAGAAGAATCATAAATAAAAATCAAAGACTAGCAATATGGTCGGTGAATTTTCGTCCCAAACTTGAAGCAACTGCAATGGGGTTCTACAGAAGGATGATGCGGATATCTTGGACCGAGCATGTGAGCAATGATGAGGTTTTGGAAAGGATGGAAACGAAAAGAAAATTAATACTGAGCATCAGCATGAGACAACTAATGTTCCGGAGACATGCAACGAGGAAAGAGGGCTTGGAGAACCTGATACTAACAGGCCAGATAGTGGGGAAAAGAGACAGGGGAAAGCAACGGATAACATGTTTGAAGGACATAATCTGGTGGATGATGGAACGAGGGTTGCATGGTGTAACAGGAGAAGGCGTGCTAAAAGCCACCAGGGATAGTGAGACGTGGGAAGTCATGATCGCTTGCGTCCTGAAGGGACAGGGCCCATAGAAATAGAATAAGTTCTGACTTGATAGTAAAATTGAGATATTCCCATACACTTCCTTTATCAACATGACACCATACAGGATGGTAGCTGCTCCATCATTGAATTGGATGTGTTCCTGGTTTTGGACTATGTCCGCAGGTCCGCCCAAAAAGCTCATTGTTTTATAACCTATACGTTGCTATTCTTTTTGGCTGATTGGATATATTAATGCATTTTTTCTTCAGTTTAATTAATACGATTTCGTATAGCTATTCAGTTGTGTTATTTGAGAGAGGTTGCAATACGGAAAAGCAAAGAGGAAGTCAGACATCAATATCATCAACATTCAGTCAGTCAGTCAGTTAAGTGCCATACGTGATACATGCTTGACTGACTGGGCAGAAGATTATCCCGTAATAGGTTGCCATTGCATTCTGCGGTCGACTGGTTGCCGACCAACGCTATAGAACCCAATCTGTCCTGCTATTTAACCCATAACTGAAAGGAAGAAACAGATTAATACCTTTTCTAAGGGTATTTGCGCGTAAGTGAATGCAATGGATTCAACTGGAATTCGTACTGTGCAAAAATATTAGAACAAGAACTATTTTATCTTTTATGAGGCATGTTGACAGAAAATAAACAATTTCATTAAAGTAATTTTATTGAATTTACTCAACAAATCCTTTAACAAGAAAAAAATACTTGGTTTAATATAAATTTTATATTTAGTATTATAGCCTTTTGAATTAAAATAATAAAATAATTGCGACAATTTACCAATCGCACCTAATATATATATATATATATATATATATAGTACTGTGCAAAAGTATTAGGACATGAACTATTTTATCTTTTATGAGGCATATTGACAGAAAACAAACAACTTAATTAAAGTAATTTATTTGATTTACTCAACAAATGCTTTAACAAGAAAAATACTTGTTACAAAATAAATTTAATATTTAGTATAATAGCATTTTGCTTTGATCACAACCTTCATTCTGTCAGGCATTCACATCACAAGCTTCTTCAATCTATCTAGCGGTATCTCCTGCAAAGCAGCTTGTATTTGTTCGCAAATGTGTCTGACGAAGTAACATTAGATTTATCAATTCAAGAGGTGGGAATAAGAAAAAAGTCACTCATATCCAAGGATAATAGAATAATGAGTAGTTTCAAAATAACTTGTTTAATAGAAAATAGGACAAATTAAATAGAACTTCTTTTTAATACATTTCTTTTACACCTTGTTTTAAATATTCAATATTTGTTTACAATTTACTTGGCTTCTCACCCTGTATTTGAATTTCATTGAGGTTTTTAGGAAAATCACTCCAGTCCTAATACTTTTATACACTATC
This sequence comes from Ascarosepion bandense, assembly GCA_037127315.1. Taxonomy (NCBI): domain Eukaryota; kingdom Metazoa; phylum Mollusca; class Cephalopoda; order Sepiida; family Sepiidae; genus Ascarosepion; species Ascarosepion bandense. The sequence continues at coordinate 2,923,958 of JBBBDQ010001423.1, forward strand.
GGTAGTGTGCAAAAGTGTTAGGACAGGGGTGATTTTAAACTTTATTTTGATGCCTCATAAAAGATAAAATAGTTTTTGTCCTAATGCTTTTGCACAGTACTGTATATTGGAATTTTTAGCGATCAGGGAAGCCTCACCTCGAGAGTTTGTTTCATGATTATTGTGGTGTCAAACATGAGCCCTATCAAATGGCGAAGACATCTTAACACAAGCCGACTGATGCTGAGGATACAAAACGAATTTTGGACAATCTTGAAGCGACTGAAATGTGGTTCTACAGATGGATGCTAAAGATACTATGGACCGAGCATGTTAGCAACGACCATGTTTTTCGATGGGATGGAATCAAAAAAGAAACTGATGCTTAACATCAGGAAAAGACAGCTGAAGTTTCTGGGACATATAATGAGGAAGGACGGCTTGGAGAATCTGATACTCACAGGTCAGATAGAGGATGGAAACAAAAAGGAAATTAATTTTTTTAAAATCATTTCACCCCAAGCAAGGCATTCCACTGCCACTATTGCGCTTGAGGCTACATAGGGGAAGGTAAATAGAAAGAGTGATATTAACACCAGGAAAAGACAGCTGAAGTTCCTGGGACATATAATGAGAAACTAATACTTAACATCAGGAAAAGACAGCCGAAGTACCTGGGAGATGTAAGGAGGAAGAAGGGCTTGGAGAATCTGATACTCACAGGTCAGATAGAGGATGGAAACGAAAATAAACCTAATACTTAACATCAGGAAAAGACAGCTGAAGTTCGTGGGACATGTAATGAGAAACTCATACTTAACATCAGGAAAAGACAGCTGAAGCACCTGTGACATGTAATGAGGAAGGAGGGCTTGGAGAATCTGATACTCACAGGTCAGATAGAGGATGGAAACGAAAATAAACCTAATACTTAACATCAGGAAAAGACAGCTGAAGTTCGTGGGACATGTAATGAGAAAGAAGGGCTTGGAGAATCTGATACTCACAGGTCAGATAGAGGATGGAAACGAAAATAAACCTAATACTTAACATCAGGAAAAGACAGCTGAAGTTCGTGGGACATGTAATGAGAAAGAAGGGCTTGGAGAATCTGATACTCACAGGTCAGATAGAGGATGGCATAAAAAAGGAAACTAATATTTAACATCAGGAAAAGACAGCTGAAGTGCCTGGGACATGTAATGAAAAAAGAGGGTCTGGAGAATCTTATACTCACAGGTCATATAGAGGGGAAGAGAAAGGGAGCGGAAAACACCTCGTGACACGCTTGATGGGCTTGAGCTACTGGATGAGAAAGCAGGTATTGGGAGAAGTAAGAGAAGAAATATTATTAAGAGCTACAAGGTATGGAGGGATTAAGACGTCCTTATTATCAATGTAGATAGAGGTAGAGAGTTTGGAAATTTTAGAGATCAGGGAGCATCCCCTCGGGAGTTTCTTCTATGATTATTATGGTGTCAATCATTGGTTCTATCGATTGGTGGACGCATGTAAACGCAAGCATATTAGACAGATGATGAGCATAATATGGATCAAACATCTGAACAAAGGTACTGTTTTGAAGATGATGAAAAAAAGACTGATATTTAATATCAGCAAAAATCAGCTGAAGTTTCTGGGACATGTAATGAGGAAGGAGGGCTTGAAGAATGTGATACTAACAAGACAAATCGAGGGAAAAGAGAGACAGTAAAAAATAACGCGTGTTGTACTTGATGTGCTTAAGCAAATGGATGGCTGAGCAGGTTCAGGAGAAATGACAAGAAAAAACTATTAAGATCAAGATATGGAACAAGCAAGACGTCCATATTATCTATGTAGGAGGGATATACACTACCGGCCCTAATTATTACGCCGTCCCAGATTTTTTAAAGGAATGATGTATTACATACTATTTTTTGTGGATAATTCTAAATAAAAATAGAATGGTTCTTTTGTTATTATTACTTTGCGAAATTTTACAAGGCAGCCAGGAAGCCTTTGCTTTGGCCAGCCAATAAGAAGAAGAGACTAGCATGGGGAAGAGAGCACAAAAACTGGACACCAGAATAGTACATTTGATGCACTTGTTATTGTGCAGTATTAACAAAGAACCATTCTATTTCCATTTACAATTATTCACTTGAAAAGAAATACTAAAAAATAGTATGAAATATAGCATTTTTATATTTTAATATATATATATATATATATATATATATATATATATATTGTTTAATACTTAATTTTTGGTCATACTAAGGTTAGATCAGTACACAAAATCGCCTGAAGACACCACTCATGGTAAAAAAACCTGAGTACCGGAATAACTCGTTTAAAAATGGTATATATATATATATATATATATATATATATATATATATATACTACCGGGCATAGGGGGCACCTCAGGCTTTTTTAAGATATTGGAGTCTATACTCTTGTTCTGGAACCAGTTCAGTTCAGAAATTAATGGAAAACCTACTTCGGTAAAATTTTCTGCTTAGCCAGTCATATCCCTTTTGAGACATGATCATCCAATCATGTATCACGCATGATACGTAACTCACTCACTGATACTGGACATAACAGTTAACAGTACAGACACCCAATTCCATCCATCCAGTATCTTTGTCTTCGTTGACTTTTTAAAGATACTGTTATTGCTGATATTCAGCCATTAAATTTCTCTACTGCCCAATCCTTTACTCCAAACTTGGACTTTCCTACTCGTTTCCCTAGCAAAACGAGCAACAGGTTTTCCTGACAACCTCAGCACTCAAACTTGTCATCTACGCTGAAGGCACAACCATTTACTCCTGCCTCGATGTTAAAGCAAATCAGTCCGACAAAGTTAAAATGATAGACGGTGTTCAAAACAACCCCATGAGTGTCGTTAGCTGGGCAATATACGAAATGACTAACTCCAACACTGGATCTCAGCCGAAATCGTTAAAACACAAGCACAAAATGGTACCAACTGGCGATGTTTCATTGCTGTTATTACCAAATATTTCGAAATCACCAGAAAAAAACCCGAAGAATTCAAACGACAAAATGGCTCGGGAAAAAACGACGTCGTCTTCCACTAACATTCAGTCAATCAGTTAAGCGCCATACGTGATACACGCTTTGGGCGATCATGTCTCGAAAGAGACATGACTGATTTGGCAGAAAATTATCCCGCAGTAGGTTGCCATTGCTTTCTGCAGTAGACTGGTTGCCAGCCAAGGCTATAGAACCCAATCATTCCTGTTATTTGACTCATAGCTAGAGAGGGAAGAAATGTATTATATTATTAAGTAGTAATTAATGGGGGATCAGTTTATTACTTCATATCTAGATAAAACTGATCCCCCACTTTATGCCCAGAAAAGCCTAAATCATGTTTTCATCTATTATATTTAGTCAGTCAATAAAGTGCCATACGTGATACACGCTTTGGGCGATCATGTCCCGAAAGAGACATGACTGACTGGGAAGAAGATTATCTCGCAGTAGGTTGCTATTACTGTCTGTAGTAAACTGGTTGACAGCAAAGGCTATAGAACCCAATCTTTCCTGTTATTTTACTCATAGCTAGAGAGGGAAGAGATGTATTATATTGTTAAGTAGTAATTAGTGGGGGATCAGTTTATTACTTCATAACGATATAAAACTTATCCTCCCACTTAATGACTAGTAGAAGCCTTAATCATGTTTTCAACTATTATATTCTGTCAGTCAGTTAAGTGCCATATGTGGTACACGCTTTGGGAGATCATGTCTTGAAAGAGACATGACTGATTGGGCCGAATATTATCACGCAGTAGGTTGCTATTGCTTTCTGCAGTAGACTGGTCGCCAGCCAAGGATATTGAATCCACTTCTGTCCTGTTATTTAACCCATGACTAGAGGGAAGAGACGGATTAATACCTTTCCCAAGGGTTTTTGTTCGTAAGTGAATGCAAGGAATTCAACTGGAATTCCAACTGGGCTCCCCGATTTGTCGTTCCGTGCACCACAACGCACATTGCTAGGGAATTATTAGTTTGCCCCAAAAGTTCGTAAACACTTGCGAAAGGGCAAGAGACACCATCGGTTCCAAAAGAAGATCGATTCGGCAAGAATGTCATGTTGTGCGTTTGGTGGAACTTTGAAGGAATCGTGCATTTTGATTTGGTTCCGAATGGTCGTGACCTCAGTGCCGAACTTTACTGTCAGCAACTTGAGCGGGTCTACGAAAAGTTGAAGCGAAAGTACCCGGCTCTGATTAACTGAAAGCGCGCTTTGATTGCAGTAGGACAATGCCAAGGCATACACCGTCAGGAAGACCAAAGACAAGTTTGAAGAGCTGGACGGCGTTGAGGTTCTGCCACATCCAGCCTACAGTCCTGACTGTGTTCCATCAGATTACCGACTTTTCCGCTCAATGCAACACTTTCTGAAGGGCCGCTGATTCGACTCGTTTGATGAAGTCGAGGAAGCGTGTCAAGAATTCTTTGATTCGAAGCCATCAGAATGGTACAGTGACCAGATCCGAAAGCTTGCAGATCGATGGCAGAAACTCTTGGAAAATGATTGTCTTTATTTTTAGCAATAATTTTTGTTGTTTTTGCGAGTAAAATTTCAATTTTTTGCAATTGTTTTCTAGTAACCTTAGATTATTTGGCAAGTAAAATTTCAATTTTTTGCAAGTGTTTACCAACTTTTGGGACAGTCTAATAATTGCCATTGATTCTTCTATGTAAAAATTGATGTTTTAACCTGAACGAATTTGTTCTTATGTAAGATTGAAATGTTACTGGTAAATATATACCATTTCCATATAGGAAAGATTCGCCAATTATTGACCAAATTGTTATCATTAGTGTTAGTTAAAATTTTTGGAGGCCATGATCTTAAAAGTGTTTCTACATGACAACTCATCCTTCCTAGTAGTACTGTCTTTTCCCAAACCTTTTTTTCATGTGGAAATCTGATGTCTTGTTTATATCAATATTTTTCCTTATAGTTTAATGTGCCTCAAATAACCTGAAAAGCAACGACGTCGATCGTTTTCAAATATAACGACGAAAAAGAACACGTATATAAAAAAAATATAAACTTATATTTTTACTCTTGGACGGTGACAATTGTGTAAATAAAGGTGTATCCAGAGAGAATCACGCACATACAAGGAAGTTGCCGGGCGTCGTTAACCACGGGAAGTTCTTTTCTCTCCTCTCTTCTTTGAGTTCTGATTTCGCAGAAAAACACAAACTTATATAAAGTAAAATTCCCACGCATTTTTTGCCTTCTCGGTTTTTTCGCTTAATTGTGTCATCTATGACCAAGCACACATGTCAATCATCTTCACCGACTATTGTTTTCCAAGTCGACTGCCTTTGATGTTGCATTTCCGCTTTTGATATCAATCTCACTTTTGTCGGCCGCTTATTGTGTTTTTTGCCTACGATGTCAATCTCACTTTTCTCTGCTATTTCTTGTGTGTTCTCCCTTTGATGTCAATGATACGTTTGTCGGCCACTCTTGTAATCTCTGCCGTTGATGTCATACATTTGTCGGCTAGTGCTTGTTTTTTCTTCCTTTGATGTCAATCATACTTTTCTCGGCCACTGGCCGTTGATATCAGTTATATTTTTGTCGGCCACTTCTTTTGTTTTCTGCCTTTGATGTCAATCATATTTCTGTCGGGTCACGGTAATATATTACACAATGGAGAGTGTTACTCTTTCTGGAAGTGTTCAATTTTTTTGGTTAATATGTTTTCTTTCCTAGCACTTCTCGATTGTGGTAATCCCTTTCTTTGTAAAGTAACTGAAGCCGTGTCTATTCTTTTCAGCCCTTTTACTTTAGTTTTTGCTTCGGGTTTGGCTCTAAGTAGTTATAATTGTAATTCTTAGTCTCAGCCATGATACCATTTACTCAGAGGACTTATTTAGCCTTCAAAATTCAGTTTACGACGAAAAAAACTTATTTGATATCGATAGCAGAAAATAAAAATTTGGCTTACATCCATTCATTTTTTTTCAGTCTACGGTTTCGCTTTAACTGGAAACAACTATTGGTTTTTAGTCATTC